>PCFV01000719.1:0-15930 GCA_002812785.1 Phytophthora litchii | reverse complement strand
GCAGCCGCTGGTGGAGATGCACCAAGCGCTGCAGGTGGCGCATGCATGGCAGATGCTGCACTCCAATGACCCCGAGGTCGCGGCAATCGCCAAGACGCAGGTATGCCAGGTAGCGCGCAAGCGCTACCGCCTGCTTGAAGAACATTGGCGTGGGCGGGATGACGAGCTCACGCGGCTGTTCCTCAACTCTGAGCTCGCCGCCTCGCCCCACGCCGAGGTGCTACGTCGCAACGGCGACATCGGGTCGCTGTGGGTGGATGTGCAGCGCACCCTGCAGCACAACCACCTCAGCTTCGCCGTGCGGACCGACGATGCCCAAGACCCGCTTGGACTTCGCGTGCCGCACCACGCCAAATGGCTTGACCACAAGACCGTGCAGCGGCACGTGAAACTTCACATGAAGGTCCGCCACCAGACTCGATGAAAGAGCCTGGTGACCCAAGGCAAGACGACTCGTGTCCATGGTGGACTCAGGTCCAAGTTCGTGGCGACAGAGAGGTTATCAACTAGTATAAACCAAGAACCATTTTGTTCTAATCAGTGTGAAAACTGGTTTCCTGACTTTTAGTTGGGTCTTTTTCACATTCATTTTTGGAACTTCCGAGAATGCTAACTTGCTAGTTTTTCTTGGAACGGGCCTCTCCCCCGCGAGGCCAACCAATTCATCTTATCAATAATTAGTTTTCAACAAACTATTTCCTGATTTACAAGTTTAATTACCAAATGTCATCTTTGATTTACCAAATATAACAATAACATTTTTACCAAATACAAAGTTGCATTACGTCACAGTACAGACAAATGTAAATGACAGAATTATTGTGCTTTGCATATGTTTTGGCAAAACCGATATACAATACTATGTTTAAAAGTCTGTTTTGTTTAACCTATCTTTTAGTAAAATGTTAGTAGCTCCAGTAACTTCTGTATTGTTAGGCGATTGGCCAGGTTAGCTAAGCTTTTACAAACGAAAGACTCGAGGAGCACTACCTAAGCTGCATTGCCAACTTTCGCCCAGCAACACCGAATAGACAAAGACACCTTCTTGGACTATAGTGAAGTATTAATACTAACTATTGTGAAAACTAGGTTATGTCATCGAGTGTTGGCGAACTATTTCACATTCATTATTGTGCGGCTGGCTTGCTAGTTATTTATGGAGTTGTTTCCGAATGCTTGATATTGACTACCTACACATTTTTCCGACCCACATTGTCGCACGCGCTGCTAGTTCAACCACTGAGCTATCCGCGCGTCGAACCAATACCAAACCCTACCCCATTTCACAAAACACATTGAACCACTACACACACACCACACGCACACCTACACGCATCGCCAGTCTCACCACCGACATCACGCATCCCTACACCCATTCCCCACTCTCCTATCGCTCCTCTACACCGCACCATTCAAACCTACCCGTAGTCCGAATTTTCGGTTACGGCAGGTATTTTCGATCGCATGTGCTTTGTGGATTTAACGAACGTATCGTTCAATCAGGAAGATGATTTTGTATACGATTACTTGAAGGATATGGGACATTCGCCTCTATTTACGCCAACATATCAAGTGGGCATCAATCTGAATTAAACAAGCCCCTATTGTATATTTTACCTAATTATTCTCACGTTTTTATTTATCGCTTTTCAAGAGACCGATTTCACCTCCAGTGGTGTGGTTCGTCGAGTCATCCATTTTTCCAAAGTGAGAGACTCGAAATCAGTGTTATTCTAGTCACACAACACCAATCCTGATTTTTCCGTAGATCGAGGAAGAATGGGGCGAGATTGTTATTATCAGGTCGGTATCCATTTCAACGACTCGAAAACGAAACTGGGAATTATTTTCCTCCAGCCACAGAGACATTACTACTTAGTGGCGAAAGCTCAAATTGATGAATCCACTCTCGTCATTCACGTGGTATGTATACGCTCCAGTCCAATTATCAGATAGGAAAATATTTCTCTCCTCCCTACCAACAAGCTTTTTAAATTATAGTCACCATATCATCATAGGAAATTTCAACATACCAATGGATTCTTTAATGGATGAGGTTGTGCCTTGTCCACACGGCCAAGGCCGTACAGGGTTAATTACTTGGCAATTACAACTTGGAGTCACAGGTGCACGGAGAAATTGGTGACCGGACAAATGAAAATTCACTCGACCATGGAGAAGAAACCGTATCGACTATATTTTCTGTTACCTTCTCGGGTGTCGGACTACTTAGTGGGAATTTTCCATGTGACAGACCGCTGATTTCACAACGAAGATCATTTGCCTATCCAATTTTTTGTTAAAATCACCGAACCAACCTAATATTGCCCCACTTCCGTGGAAGTGTCTACGTTGGATATTACAAAACCCAGTTGTGCTCAAGGCACTAGAACACAATCTAGACCGACTGTGTGAACGAATCCGCTGTGACATTACTTCTAACTCAGGAGCGTTACTTGACGAACACAAACTAGCGGATGCGGATGAATTTTCCTCAGAGAATTGGCTGAAGATTTTAGGAACCAGGATGCAGAAACGCACCGACATCATATATGAAGCAGAAACTATTCCCGCTAATTCCCCAAACGATTCGACTGCTCTGAGAAAAGAAACAGCTCGAGCAGAACTCGAATCTTTTGTGGGGGATTTAAATGCTCGCAAGCAACAAGCCAAATTCGACTCAGATGTGCAGTGTGGAGAAACTAGAAATAAACACTTCCTCCGTAGTTCACATAACTCAGACATTCTAAACGTTAGATTACATGATGGTACCACAACCACATTAATGACAGCAGCATACAGGAAATATTGGGGAGAAAGTTTTCAAAGCCTGTCATGGGACCTGGAACCCAGAATTTCGAAACGACATTTTCAATCTGGAATCATCAAAACTTTGGAGCACATGAACATCAGACTACCATCAGATGATAAACGCTATCTCGATTCTTCTATGACAGCAAATGATTTCTATCGAGCCATTAAAACTTCTTCAACTTATAAATCGAGTGGATTAGTCGGTGTCCCTACGGAATATTACCCATTTTTCCCGAGAAATGGGCAAAAGTGTACGAGTTCATTTATTCATCACAAATCAACAAAGGCCGTATGAAGAAGTCTCAAAGGCGCTTACATCTCCCTGCTTTATAAAAAAGGAGATCGGTCACTTCCGTATAATTTTAGACCGCTTACATTGCTAAACCATGATGCAAAATTCGGACCCAATATTTTAGCTTTTCGCTTACGTCGCATCCTGCCCAAATGTCGCCACCCAGATCAATTCGGATTCACACATGGTAGATCAATACGACACACGCTAATATATTTCCAGGACTTACAACAACTGGTGAGAAGCATGGGACTCAAAAATGCTGGATCGGTACTCTTAGATTTTGCGACAACATTCAATAGTGTTCTATGATCAGCTCTGGGCATAGTACTCATTCATTTTGATTTTGGTCACACATTCCGAGGCATGGCACACACACTCTACAAAGGTACAATCGTAATCGTTTTGTAGACGGGGTGGCTAGGATGTGGCGTTCCACAAGGTGATCCGCTCTCTCCAGCTCTCTTCGTGACTTTCTTGGAACCGATGCTCAATATTCTACGATGGAAAACAGGACACCTAGGAATCTTTCGGAGTTTCCAAGCCCTTATCACCTCATCGCATTTGCTGACTGTACCAACATATTACGGGACCTGTGACACACACAAGTTTTCGTCGATGTAAAGCAGAATTATTCAGATGCGTCAGGGATGACACTCAACCCAGACAAAACTGAAATTTTCCCCTTCCACAACTCCGTTTTTTCCTCGCGAAGGAAGGATTAAACGTTATATAGGACACAGGCACAACAAAGCTCTTGTGAATCGAGCAGAGTCCAATACTACCACCAAGTCACGCTTCGATTCCATAATATGGTGAGAGATGTCAGCTCTGGAGATACAGAGGTCGAACACTCCGGGGACGTGCGGTCATTCTGAGAACCATTATTCTTCCGATTCTTTGGCACACGACAGCGGTAACCGCCATCCCAGACAGTGTTGCCTCGCAAGTGCGAAACCCCAGTGAAGCCTTGCTTTTCCAAGAGTAAATTTTGATAAATACACCTATTTCAGGTTATTTTGCTAGTAAATGGTTATACTAATTTCACCATAGTAAAACTAAGTCTTCCTTCTACTGTAGAATTTGGTTATGTACTTTACAGATTGAACTAAGTCGGCTTGTGACAACTTCGACCCCCTAGATGATTTGAACCAGCAGCTGAAATTTCAGACTGTTTAAATGGAAGTGGAGAAGATTTCGATTTGCTATATGTTCAAATTTCACGTACACCACCAGCCCCAGATAGGTGGGCTCCTTTGGGAGTATTCTGGTTTGTTACGTTCAAAAGGTGGGGAGTGTTTCGTGAAAACAAGATCGATGAACACCAACTAGATAGATATCGACTGGAAATGCCTATATGGTTGAATTTTCTCTTCACAGTCTAAGCTACGGAACGCGCCCTAGAAAGAACATCAACATTACTGGAACATTTCAGGTCCAAAAGATACCTCCGGGTGCGAGATTTCTCAGAGCAACATGGCCAAATGGTTAGCAAGGAGTTATGTGGTAAAATTCTATCAATGAAAGATTTCGCAAATCCCAGTTTATGGTCTCTCGCAGCTTCTCACCTGTTGAAGTTCTTGCAAGGTTGGGGAATGTTGCTCATAGAACCTATGTATGGACCATTTCCACCTTGACCGGTATCGTCGGCCACCCACTCCTGGTCTTTTGGGGGGCGAATGGTTATTGGCATGAAGAATCGTGACTTATACAGAATGTTGCAAACGTTGCCATGCCACGATATCCAGCTCGTGCTTTGGATATTGGAACAGATCCGGAATGGGACATAATGTGGAGAAATGAGCTAAGTCTTGACAAAAGTTTACTCCCTATCCTCAGTGATCTAAAATTCAGATTGCAACACAATGGTCTACAAGTACGAAGGAATTACAAATATCATGCAACTGACACAAATTGCTCATACGGGTGTCCCGATACTGAAACAATTAAACATTTATTCTGAGATTACCAAGTAGTTCAAGATATGTTGAGAGATTTACTCAGTTGCGTGATACCTTACTTGCGAGCAGGCGCTAAGTGGAAGGGTGTCATTTCTTGATGGATTTGAATTTCACCCCAGAACTTCTGCGTGAACAAGGACACAGAAACCTACTTGTGGTTTTTCACATTATTCGAGCAGTGAGTTTATACCCAACTTGGATACAATGAAACCACCGGAATTTTCAACACGTCCAAATTTTGCCAATTTTCATCCGCAGTAGAGCAATAGCCTACGCGAAACTTCACCTAAATAGCCTACGCGAAACTTCACCTAAATAGATTGCTTAAAGTGGCAAAAAGCCCCAAGCTCACACGACTATTAATCTCGGTCATCAGGCGGGTTACCAATTTTTGAATCCTGTACGCTCTCCGAAGTTAGTTCGCAACTTTCTCGCACTTTCAAGCGTGGACATTCCTTCGAACACGTGAGTTTGGCGCCAGGAGAAATTTACTTGGTAGCTCTTAATTTAAACAATAAAGCCTTCTTCGCGTTTGTTTTTGCCTAATACACACTTCAAGGAATGTATCCAGCTCTCCTCGCGTGTGTTTCTACCTCAAGTGAGTTGCCCAGAATAGTAGAAATTACTGATTTATGGAAATTCTTTGCAGGTTAATAGTAGTCAATCCAACAATCCCGGATCTTGACCAGTGTTACATATCACTTGTTGCCCTAACAGATAGGAGTAACACATTGCGACTTCTAGAAGCCAAGTAATGGTTATTTGTGAGATGCCTAAAGTTTTATAAACAATTTTATAAAATAATGTTGATCTGGAGGCGAGTTGCCGAAATATCTGTAGACAACGAGCCCTTGCGTAAGCGCAACTGAAACTAGCGAAAAATGAGTGAAGATATTACCAAGACCGAAGCGACTTCGAAGAAAATTGAAGTAGATGGCATAACATGGTAGTCTAAACCTGAGATTTTAGCCAGCTCCCCACCACTCAAGAGCTCCAAGCGTCCAGTAAATTCAGGAAAATACATTTTCGTGAACCGGTGCCGCCTAAGTTTCGTAAGACGATCAGTGAAAATGCGAAAGCATGGAAGAGTGGAGATCAGATCGACAATCCAACTGGGAAACTCCCAGATATAGTTTCGTTCATTCTAAAACTCAGTGAATTTCCGATTTCGAGAAGTACCGATGAATCACGGAAATTGGAAGGTAATATCGTGGAGTGGTCACATGATATACCGGTGTGTACTTCAAATCGTATTCCATCAAATGTCCGGTTTCGGGTCAACCAAGTAGAGGGCCAATGTGGGCGTTTCCAATCCTGTATTCTTGGGGGTTGTCGGAATGTAACGGAAGGCATAGTTTGCACCACTTCGACTTGCAGCTAGAGCTCAACTACTTGTGATCGTCGGATGAAAACTCATAGGGGCCTTGAGTTACGTGTCTTAGGTCATGAGATTCGAGTGTCTGCAACACGTCATATCCGAAAAATTGGGTTGTGTGTTCATACTAGGGCCAAATGCAGTTGAAGTACCCCGGAAAACAGTATACCATTCAACTGAAAACAAAGGATGATAAAAACCAGTTTTGTAATCTAGGGTCTGCATCTGTAAGTAGTATTGGACGGTTCATTAATCATAGTTGTGACATCAATTCCCGCACTGAAGAGTGGAACGGTCATGATGGTCCTGATGTGGTTGTCGTAGCTAGCCGTGATATGCTTATCGGGGGGAGATCAGCTGTAATTGTGAACCGCAAAAAAACTTTTCTGTCATTGTGGGTCGCCCATTTGTATTGACAGAAATCGACATGATCCTCTTGACGGTCGAAACTCGGCTTCGGACCAGAGGTTCCAAGATTAACTACGCGCACGAGGACTTGCAGTAGTAGTAGCCAACGTAGGTAGCAGATGTAGGTAACGATCAGAAATTTTAGCTTTTTCACTATAAATTCCGCAATTCATCAATGTATTATGTTTGCTCATCAGATTTTTGTCGCGCTGTTCAGCTCCTGTATCCCGGTTATGCCTTTAAATACCCACGTTTCCACACTTGAAAGTGAAAGAAATTTGTGAACTAACTTCGGAGGGATTATTTCAAAATTCCTTCTGCTTTTTCTAAGTCCACTTATATTTGGCAGTCAAAAATTGCCCTAGGTGGAATCCCCGTACAAGTCGCTACGGACTTGAAGTATCAAACCCGAGTATGCGGGCCAGAAATGCAGCCTACCATACACAACAACAACTTCCTACTCAGACAGCCTCGTCCTATGCCATAGTAATAGGGTGCGGTTTTTTCATTCTTTTAACGGCTATTTTCAATTCCTGGTCATTTTGACTGTTTTTTTCATTTTTATTGGCTATTTTCCATTTAAAGGGATTAACCCTTTCGTGAATAACTTGAAACTCTATCACCCAAACCAAAAGGGGCCATTTCGATCCCTTCTGTTGTCCCACTAACAGTTGGCGACCTGTCTGGAGTTGCAAGAGGTTTGCCAAGGCTATGCAAAAGGTTCCTCTTTGGCACCATTTGTTACTATCCGCACATTGGTCGAAATCATCACCCCTACACGCGATTGGTCAGATATAGTAAGTATTTGTGTAATTTAGCAAAGTGTTCCCTCTCCAATCACCGCATTTCAACTACCTCTGTAGGCTACAGGCTGTTGTCTTCAGTCTGTAGATGCACAGCACTATCGTTGGCACCCTATGAACTGAGCTGCTCCTGCTACCTCGTCACTCTTGCCAAGCCAGTCAAATGATTCTTACTGTTCGTGTCGAAGGTCTCGGCTAGCGAAAGAGTAAGTTTCCATGTTGCTGTATCAGGTTGCAATGATATGATGTAGGTACTTATCTTGCTTTCACTATAGAAATTCGCTTGTCTCCATCGCCACGCCTCTTCATGATATCATTGCAAGATTCTCAGCCAACACTAGACACAGAACGCAACAAGCTGCAAATGTCGTCGCCACCTTGCGGTAGCGGAGTCAGCCTTCGCGATTGATCCAACGTTCAACTTCTAACGGAGAGTGTGGGGAACACAACCGCAAATGGAGAGGGGGAATCTCTTCATTTTGAGCCACTAAATTCAACGTCAAGACAACCATCAGCAGCAAAAAGAAGCCAAAAGCGAAGAGTGAATTCGGCAAGGAAACCGAGGGCTACGAAAAGGATGCGCAACTTAACCGCTCTCTTAGGAGAATCAACAGACCAAGCGGCTACTCAAATATGCGGTGAGCCGGACGTCAGTGTTCCGAATACACATCCAACGGCTGATCCGTCAAGTGCTTCGGAGACGGCAGTGACCACTGCAGACACAACAATCACGACAGCAACAAAACCACGAGCGCCTTTGGCTCGTAAACAAAATGAGCTACTGTCTCGCTTGTACGTAGACAAACTAGTTGCTTTCTCGCCTGCAAAGGAGCCCTGGCTAAAAAGCAATATCTATTCGGACGCAGGTAGTGCGTACATTGTTGGGAGGGTGACACGCTTTAATAAAAAGAAGGCGTTGCTGGAAGTGCTGTGAATTGACACGCAATTTCAGAATAAAGTCGAATATGTGGGCATCAATATCGTACAACGTGGAATTGAGAATTACGGCAACATTATGAACTCACCAACTAAACCTGCGTGGAGAAACGTCTGTCATGTCGAACAGAACGAAATTGAAGTAGTCGAAGATGCTAGTGACATCGAAGAGATCGAGGATGGAGAGAGTTGTCAGACTTATAATCCCGAGGTTGTTTCCACTGTGATTATGAATGATATCGAAAGTATTGAAAACATGACATTGGATCCGAACGCGGAAATTCAAACTCCATCTGATTTATATGAGCATGGTGATGGCACAACGCAGACAAGAATACGACCAAAATATCGTCATCTCTTCGAACACTCTGCATCTTCGGCTTTCTTTGCCTACATCCCGGTGTATTTTTGGATTGAAGTGTTACATCAGACGAATAAGGCGATGCGGGAATACGAACGTGTAAACCGTATCACACAGCGACCTCTATTCACACTACAGAAGCTGATGACATTCATGGGTATATTGTTTTACATGACGTTGGTGGATAAGGGTGAATACTCGAATTACTGGGGCCAACAAATTGAAGACAGGATTCTTGGTGGTTGTACTGTTGGCCTCGATGGTATCATGCCTTTAGCAAGATTCAAATTACTCAGAAATTCATTTTGTTTCTTGGCGAATTTGAAGTCAGCAATATGTTCGAGCAATAATGCTGCAGGGCCAAATAGTTCTGACGCTGTGACTATGGGTTCACATGGGTATCAAAGTGTAAGTACGACGGCCGAAGGATGTACAAGCACGCACGATCTACAGCCAAACAGCTCCGATCATATGAATATCTCGAATTCTCTTCTACATTCACCAACATTGGACGCAGCAGTGGGTGAACAATTACCACAAGTATCTTCAGCCTTTACACACGTGACGAACATGCGCCTACCAAAGATGCTGTCGCTAGAATACGCACACTATGAACTTGATGAAGATAACAGGTGGGAAGTACGTGAAAGTTGGAAGAAATGTAGCGCTCGATGAAGCTAGTGTCGCATGTAGATCAAAATTCGGTCGGGGACTTATCATGTTCAATCCAATGAAGCCGGGGGAAGTATCACTTTCGAATTTACATGTTGTGTTGCTCAACAACTTGGATAGCAGTAAATTTTCGAGTGCATCGCGACAGTGATGTTTTGGATCGTCTTCACGGTGTTGCGAGTAATGATGAAATCAATGTGCTGCGCAACGAGCTGAAAGAACTTGCTGTTGTGAGAGGGCAAGTATTGGAGGTTGTCCGGCCATTGTATCACACTAATCGCATCATAAACGCCGACAATCACTATACGTCGGTCCAGTTACTAGCTGCTCTTCAACTAAAAGGTCTCTACGGAAGGGGAACAGTGCGATGCAACAGTGTACATTTCCCCAAGCATGTTATCTTGAAGAAGTCAGAATGCACAAGGGGTACTTATCGGCAAGCTGTCTCAGAGGCTTTCCAAATGTCATGGTTTGACAGCGCTGTAGTCAAGATGGTTTCGAATGCGGATAGTTCGACCTCGATTTCACTCACGCGTCGTGTCGGCAGTAGAATGCAGCCGTTTTCAGCCCCTGCATGTGTGGAGCAGTATAACAAGAACATGCAGGGAGTTGACCGGTTGGACCAGTTGCGAAGTCGCTTCTCTCTAGCAGACGGTCATTCTTTCAAAAAATGGTATAAAGAACTAGCGATGTCGCTGATTGATGTAGCTCGCGTGAATGCTTTTATGTCGAGGAAGCTCGTTGTGGACACGAGTAAAGACAGAGATCCACACCGAGCTTTTGTGACTCAGCTAGCGATGGAACTACTGACCGGCAAATTAATGAAGGCACCTAGTGACAGACGAATGTTGTACGCCAATTCTGACTCTAGTGTTCATGCTGCCGTCAATGATACAGGAGTTGGTTGGGCGTGTGGACCCATAGTCCCTGAAATAGCTGCAAGCCCCCTAAAGGTCTGTACAGCGCAATCTTCAAAGCAGCTTTTCGCAATGAGTAAGAAGCGTCGTTAATGCGTTGTATGCAGATGGGAGAACAGGTCACCTACGGTATTGACTGATCAATGTACATTACACAATGTGTGTCTACGCCAAGTGGTTCATCACGTCCCCAACGAAGCTTACTATTGTCAAAGTTCAGGATGGACATGCTGGGAAAAGTATCATAAATTCTACCTTCCTCGTCAACTGTTTTCAGCAAAAGGTAACCTGATGAAAGCGTCAGAGTTATTCAAAATGAGACAAGCTGATCCACCACCACCACGTCCAAAACCTGACAAGCAATCTACAGCATGCCGCACACTAGTGCTTGGTTAGCGTGTAAATTACCATTGTTGTGCTAGATCAGCTCCATATAAATGTACACATTGGCTTGTTTTGTCCAGCTTATAGGGACTTGTAGGATCTGCTTCAATCCCCAACGACAACAGAAGGCTTTGGTGCAGGAACGGTTATGCCTTGGACATGCTTCAGTCGTGAGCACAACGACCCATGCATTCACCATGAAGAACAGTTCATCATGTATATATTTATTTGTTGTAGCCTCAAAGCGGGCGTTGTTGGCAAACATAATTGTTGCTGATGAAAACGGCTGTGCAACCGAGATTTCGACTAGACGAACGTCGGTGGGAAATAATTGGAGGTTAGCTAGCTTGTTCCAACGTGAGGTATGCCTTGTAATCGCCTGCGTACCTTGATCCACGAGCTCCTGGCGTATTTCGATTCCTAAGATCAATTCGATAGATGTCTCTAGAGCAGCTTGCACCAACACGTTTCCCACCCCGCATTCAATGTCGAGACATATATCCTGCTTAGTAATTTTGTTGACAGAAGAGATTGCGGATATCAGCTGGCTGACCGCTGGCGGCAAAATCTCCCCAGTATTGAGGTGCGGTGCTGAACGCGGGTAATCTACCAATTCACGTGGAATGCAATCAAATGTAGTCCAAACTGCTCTTGCTGCACTGTATGGCGATAAACACTTCTGGTGCTCCGAAAATGAATTTCCACTCGCAAACATTCCAAGATCAGTTTGGACCAGCAAGGTCGACAATTCTAGCGTATTTTCGCAAGTTGATGTAATGTCAAGTCGATCGTCTGTCTTTTTTGAGTCATTAGTAAGATAAGATAGGATCCACCGCGGATCATTATCACCGACTTGTGGTGATTCAACACGATTGTAGACGAAACTGTGTCCAGCTCCAACCGGGAGGAGTTGCCTCCTGCCAAACTACGTGATCCTCGACTGAACGATGCCAGTGTAGGGCATCGAATTTGTTTGACAAGTGTGCTGCGCCGACCACGTTTGCTTTCAATAGGTGTGAAGAGCGAGCGCGGAAATACTGCAAAATCCTTACTGAATGTTCGCTTGAGAGTGCTCAGGCGTTGTCGTAGCTCTTGGGGTTTACGCTTCCAGTGGCTCATCTTGCTAGCCACTTGATTCCACACAATCTGTACTCCTTTGTCTGTATATACACGCGCCAGCTGAGAAGCTTGTCCTCTTCCTCCAAGAATGAAGTCTGCGGCATGATGACACTTGATAACTTGTCCAATCCTCCACCACCTTCAAGGCTGTTGATATTCATCTCGATTTCAGTATTGAAATTGTGTAAGTCACTTTCAACATCAAAGGTGGTCATGGCTACGACAGTAATAATGGGATTGTTGGAGCAATATCCAACTGTCCATCCTGGTAGTAGCCACTCTAACTCGACAGTTCCAAAACAAGGAGCAATGTATGCATCCATCTGAGCAAAAGGTGCCTAAAGGGCGCTTTTTGTACTAGTTTTCTTAGCCGGTTTTGCAATCAAGGTCAAAGGGGCCAAACAAGCACCTTTTGCCACGAAAGGGTTAATTGCATTTTAAGAGGTGGCATTGCATCCTTTGAAATATAAAGAAAATTGTACGAGTTACTCAGTCCCTAGTTCGTAACACCCGAAGTGTTCGCTGCATCTAGCCTTATGTCGTACGTTTGGTTATCAAATAATTTTTACGCCATTGCAAAAAAAACGTCCAGTGAAGAAGGTGCAGAAATTTAGGGAACGATGGTTTGGCCTAGCTGGAAGAAGAAATTGATTACTTGAGCAAGTTCCTCTGCTTCAAGCGGTGTAATCTCGTCTTCGTCTTCATATGCCACATCCCAGTAGACTTCCCACCTCGTTGAAAGGGGTTTAATCTTCGCGACGTACGTGCGCTCTGTGGTTTCTCCGTCTTCCGTTGTGGTGGGTTTCACCATCAACACACTCCAGTTGATGACGCTGGCAGGTTTGTCGACTAGTCTCCGGATCAGAGCATCCGCAGAGTACTGAGATTGTCGAACTCCATCTCTCACAAGGCATTTTTCTTCTTCGACGGTCATTCGGGTAGTTTGCGTGCAGGCAATTCATGGAGCATGACCTCCAAATTGAGATCATCAACGAGATGTAAGCAAGCTAATACGTGCTCGCACATCCACCTGTGGTGCCGGGATTTCACCCGGCAGTGTCAACTGGTGGAATTTTCGCCAAGTTTCCGGCGTGAATCCTTTCAATGAAAGCAATACTGGACGCTGATTGGTCGAGAAGCTCATTCTCACATTTCCCGCGGTAGAGTGACAGTAAATTAACAGTGACATCTCGGAGCCTCAGTCATTCTAATATAACCTGACCGAGGTTTCCTAGATTAGGCTATACCTATCTCAGGTCAGTACCCTAAAAGAGAATGGCCTGACTAAATTAGGCATATGCCTAAAAATAGGCAAACGGGCGAACTGGTTGTGAGTCCTCGGATGCTTCAACCGAGATTTGTTTACACTTGATATTTGTGTATAGGAGTAGGACAAAACATAGGATGACATACAGAGGCTCTCTGAGCCTCACATAAACAGAAATAAAACGCAGTCTTCCCCCAGCCAACAAGGGTCAAATCCGACTAGGTAAGTGAAGCTAGCTTAGCTTAGTGTCAAAACACGCTCGGTTGTGTGGATGCCTGTAGGTAGATTCAAGGTACATTGAACCGAGGGTTTTACCCTAGGTCAGGCCAAGAGTTGGTGTGATTCGGAGACGACTGTGTAGTGTCGTTACGTGTATATTTGGGATACCTGAGAGTTCCTGTGTGTACTTTGCTCCCCGCCGAGGTTATACCTCGGCACCCCTGTATAAGGCCTAACACGCCGGTGCCCTTTCCTCTGAGGGACTGCAGGGTTACGCGCGAAAGCGCAATATAACACCCTAGTCTAAGCTCGTGGCTAGTGGTGTAGGTAAGGGTTGACCGAAAACAACCTCGGTATACAGAAGCGCTTACAACCGACCCCGGTGTAAGGGATCGTACCTGGTCTTCAAGTTTGATCCAACGATCGCTAACCTTTACGGGGAAGCGTGTGTTGTTGGTGGGAACTCACCCGACAAGTGAGAATTCTACCGTGTCCTACACGACACACCTAGATAATGCCTTACAATCGTCTGCGTGAACCGCTGGATGAAGTTGCACATGTCTTCCAGAAACTTCACCTCTTTACGCTGAGCGGTCATCTCAGCCTCCACAGAGTACCGTTGATGACGGCGTTTCCGTAGTCGCTCCTCCAAGTGAGCTTGGAGGCGAAGGTCTTCGCTGTAGCGGACGCGCTTGGTGCGCTGCACTAGTCTCTACGTATATTCAATACAGTTTAGTCGTCGTACTTGTTGTTCTAATGGATTGATCAATCCAGGTATTTCGATACCAGATTACGTAAGTTGCGTGCACTAAAAATATTAGTGTTCGGGTTGAGCTAGCATAAATTCAGATATCTTCGACAATAGACTAAGTGATACACACGCACATTGAATTATAATTTGTACGAAATGCAATGAAGCTACAGAGAATTGAGCCTACGTAAATCGAAAGTAGCCGGTGTGAGAATGAAAAAAGTTTTTCCGATAGTAATCGCTGTGCCGGGATATAACACTTCCCTCAGTGCGAATTCCAATACTGCTGCTTTGCTTTGGTCCAGCACTCCTTGCACCAGCTTCCCGATCTTTTAATCTCGTCAAGCCACTCCTGTCCACCAAGGACAAGACAGGACTGCAATATATATAGGCTTCCTTGAACCACATAGGTCCAAGAAACACCACCCACTCACAAGCATTTCCGCTTGGATCGTTAACTTGGAACATGTCACTACCCCCTGACTTCACCTCCATCTCTGTCCGGAGATATTTAAATGTGGTGATGTGGCTTGGCAGAAATTGCTGATTGCTGGGTTCCCTTGATCACTGCGCTCCAGACTACAGACTAGCGGAGGGGGTACTCCGATCGTCCGCTGTCCGCTGACGCTGAGCTTGGGCTCACCTGACGGTGGGGAGGACTGCGCTCTCTCAGTTACGTGAAGATTCCTTGAGTGGGGGTCGAGTTGGACTGTATGGACGGTACTCGGATCGTTGACAGTCGCGCGGGAACTTCTTCACGTGTCTGTCGGTTGTAAGTCGTAGACTGGTTCTTGAATATAATCTAGTCTACAACTGGATACCCTTGGATGTGTTTTGTCCTTTCCGTGGTTTGCGGCCTCCTATGTCGGGGTCCTCTTGAGGGGTGGTGATCGTTCCCTGGTCAAGCTTACCAGGGGTGGTCTTCGTTATCACATTGGTTGGCCTTAGTGATATCTAGGTCATCGGGTGGGCCAACTTTAGATCGCAGATTCTTGGATTGCGGCCCTTGAATCTCGCTGGAAGTGGGTTGTGGTTCTGGACCGAGCAAACCGGCTTGATTCTGGCCAGGCTCTGGCTTACAGTCATACCCGTGATACGTCCACAGTCCATATCTATCTGTTCATATCCCAACTACTTCAGTAGCTACTTCAAAATTAGCACTTATGGAGAGCAGTGGGCCTGAACAACGGAGTCGGTCATTGGAGTAGAGTGACCAACTATGCGTTGCTTACGGGAGCTCCAAGAGATAGCATTGTTACCAACCGTAGTCACATATCCAGATACCAATCTCCTATCATCTTCACATCTTGCATAATCCGAGTAAGTGGGTGATTTCAAAATGATTGAGTCATCGCTGAATTCGAGACTATAGTTTCGTGTAGCAAATGCATCTCTTCACTGTCTGCCAGTGAGCCTCGCCATTGCTTGCCAGGAATCTGCTCACACGTACTAGCGTGAATGCAAGGTCAAGGCGGCTACCAACCATTTAACGCATTAATCTTCCTACTCCTTATCGAGGAGGTTTTCCAGAAACTTAGTCGTTGTCTCTCCACTTCAGTGCTTGCTCCTTTGCTACCACCTCTTCTGCTCCTGTTGGTCTTCCAACACCAGCACCATATCCTACGATGAAACCTTACAGGACTCAACGTTA
>PCFV01000718.1:0-15948 GCA_002812785.1 Phytophthora litchii | reverse complement strand
TGTCGTGAATATTGGCTTCTCTTGCTGTTAGTTCCACCACCTCGTCAACCAGTTCAAGCTGTGTGCTGCGAAAGCATCATCAGTGGCATGATGGTTCCGTACGACATCGTTTGTGAGACTTCTTATATTATTCCTTCCAGTTTGCCAGGCCTTGAATAATGTTGCAATGATACGATCAGGATGAAGTGTTGATCTGGTCAAATCTCATAAACTGTAAGACTGCGATGTGAAGTTAGTGTGATGTTTAGTCGACTCGTTTGTATATTCTGGGTCTGATTCTGATACAATTATCGATGTGGAAGGCCTCGGCACTGTCGCTGGAGATTGTATCAAGAACCACAGACGAAATTCATCCGGTTTTACAAGGGCGTCCAAGCCTAGCAAATGAATTAGCTTTAGAACTCTACCCACAACAAAATTGTTGGTTGATACACTTCATGAGCCAGTCATAACATAAAATGACAAAATTCAAACAGATATTAGTTTCGCTTTGTGCAATCATATTCAACACCGTGCATGAGCCTTCAAACACACTACATCTCCTGGAATCTTCGCTGGCGATAGACTTATACAGTTAATTGTGACTTTCATCTCGAGTGCGCTTCCCGATGAAGTCTTTGCTGCGCAAGGTCGGCAGGCGTTCCGGGTTTACCTTAGACAAATTCGCCGAAAAGGGCACATGAAGTTGACATGGAGTCGCCTCTCGTCGTAGAGCTGTGAGCTCTTTTTGAAGAACCTTGAACCTGTCTTGAAGTGTCTTAAATTCGTTTCTTACCTTTGCTTGTTGAGCTTTGGCCGTCTTCGCAGTACTTTGCGCATGTTGAAGCTTCTCCTTGCTATTTCACTCGCTGGCCTCAGAGGCACGAAGTTGTTCCTGAAGTTGCGCATTCTCAACGTGGAGTAGGTCCCGTTGCTCGGCATATTCAGCTTGAAGCTCTCTGTTGGTTTGCTTGAGTTCGCTCGCATGGAGCTGCCATTTGGTTCGTTCAACTTCCATTCCCATCGATATCTGGTCCTGAGTATTTACCAGAGACATACTACCGAGTGCTAAACCCGTGAGCCACCCCGATTTAAGAGTAAGTTCTTCCTGCAGCAAAGCAAGCGAGGATTTCATCTCAGTGGCAACTCGCTCCTCGTCCCGCAACCGTCCTTGAGTAGCTTTAAGTTCCGCCTCCAAATTCTCCACTCGTTGGTTAAGGAATTGTTGTTCAATGACGACAAACTCCTCTATTTCCTGCAATTCTTTCTCCAAAAAAGCAATACAATCATGCTGACCTTGTTCCAAGAGGCTCCGACACACCAAATCTGCTTGCGTGTCGCGAATGTTGGTCTCTCTTGCCGATTGTTCCACCTCATCAACCAAGTGTCTTGTGACAGCTTTTACTTCATTCAATTCGAACAAGTACATGTCGTTTTGGAGGTGCGCCTCTCGACGCACTAGACGTTGCTGCTGCCGTTCACAAACTCTCTCACGAATAATGACTTCTTCCTCTCGTGAATGCAGCTCGCGTCGAGTTCGATGTTCATAGCTCAACTCTTTCTGGCGCTGATGACGCAGTCGTGCCATGTCTGATTCCAATTTGCATCCAATTCGGCGACTATGCTTCAGATCTCGCTGCAGAGCGTGAATTGTCACTTTCAGCTGTTTGATCTTTTCCTTCTCTTGCCTATGATGCTGCTTTGGTTTTAAATCAATATCTTCTACCGGTAGACTGGCTCCGCAGTCATCATCCATGTAGTTACTGCAAAGATCTGCAATGTCGTCTGGCAAGTTGACATCATCTTCGTTACCAAATTGGGTCGTTACAAGTGGCAATGGAAATGGTTTGTCCAAGCGTGAACATTTGTGATTCTTCCTTGGTGAAAACGGGCGCTTCGTCATTTCTCTCTCGTGTGCTTGATCTCTTTGACTTGATCAATGTCTCGTCGCAGACAAATACTATTCAGCGCATTCTTGTCACTTCTCGAGCTCGCGCGCCACTGGTGCCTTTAGACGGAGCGTTCCAAAGCTCTTTAGTGTGGAGAGATGGTTTCAATACCTCGAGGCGACAGTAGCGTCCTGTCAACGTTACATGAGGAGGGAGCGGTAGAATAATCCCGTCTATCATCGCGCATCTGACAAGCTGCCCCAACTCATTAGCGGTAGTCATTTTGCTCATCTGCGAAAACCAGTATAAGCTGTTGACGGTTCAACAACAAAAGGTGAACATGTGACCTCACCCGAATTTGATTTTCGATGGGGACGACTTGGATACTTAGAAGGTTAAAGGAGACTTGAAGAAGTTGAAAATGAACTGGCATCACGTGGAAGTATGATATTGACCTTGCAAATGTGACTCCAATCTGAATTTCTCGTGGACTTCCGTGTGGTACGGCAAACATTCATACAGGTCATGGCGCTAAATGATTAGCAATTGTCGTTTTATGCTTTTATTCGTTGCAGAAGTTTCCACTGTCACATGAGAGTACGCCGATATGACGATGCATCGGTGGCTTTGTCTACTCGTTTGTGCTTAAAACATAGCTGCATGACTCGGATTAAATAAATTATTGATGCCCCGAGGTCAAAATATCATCTTCATAATGCGCGTCAATTAGGTGTTGTGATGCCATCAAGATCACCTCTCGTGCCAATTGGTAGCACTGCTTCGAATTTACTCCACAAGTATCCGACCTGCATTATGCCAAACCCCAGCACCACCATACCATCGAAAGCAAGGCACGGAGAGATTCACCAGTGATCATCTTGCATGCATATCTGCAGTGCACTGCATGACTATTCGGTTGGCTCCTGAATCGACGTGTTCAGTGATTCTAATTCCCTCATCTTCGCAAGCAGTCTGTTACACTTTTCTTCAGCGGTGGCATAGTACCGCTGAATGAACAACTTTAGTGCTTCTTCCTCCGCAACTTTAACCACCAGCGCGCTATCGCTATCTACGCGTCGCTTGCCACCTTCATTAGACGGTTGGCCGACGCTTTGATGCTCCTGTTTGATCTGTTGTAGCTTCAGAGTCTTATTCTGCATTTTCAGCTCCGTGATCTCGTCTTGCATTTTGTCTGTGAGTTCTTTTTGCCGGGACTCCAACTCTCTCAATTCCGTATACTTCTTTTGAACGTTGGTCAACTCCTCGCTCATGTCATCCTTTTCGCGGAGTTGAGCAACTGACAAATCGTCCTTTTCCTGTTGCAGCTGAGCAACCTGCTTCTCTAGGTTTTTTTTTTGAGCTTGGATATCTGATGCGTTGTTCTGGACATCTTTCATTTCCTGTTCGAGCTCCTCTAGCCGCATCGTCTTCTCGGATACGGAATCCATCGTCGAGCTGAACTTTGCGTACAGAATCTTGAGCTCCTCTTTCCGTTGCTTGCTCTTCTCCATCTCCTTTCCAGCGGATTTCAATACGGCAGTCATTTTTGCTTCTCTGTTCTTACCAGCTTGTACCTGTTCCTGCAGCTTTTTAATCTCTTCATCCTGTGTCTTGGTGTGCTTCCTGCTCTCAAGCTCGCTCTTCTCCTGCTTTTCACGCAGCTGTCGTGTCTCCTCCAATAACTTTTCATTTTGTTGTTTCAAATTCATACATCTTTCTTTAACGCTTTCCAGCTCTTCCGCTTGCTTCTTCATCTGTACAATCATCTGTTTCAATTCCTCCTCCATAGTCTTCTTTTCCTCCACTAACGTCTCAAACTCCTCATTCGGTAACACATGACTCGAGTTCAGGAGCTTCTCTTGATCTGCTCTCAATGAGGACAACTCCGTCTCCTTCTCCTTTTCCACCGCTCGTTTCTGCGCCAACTGTGTCTCAAGTTCCACCACTCGATCGTTCATCAGTTGCCTCTCTGTGGCTTCAAATTCCTCCATCCTTTGTCTGTCTCTGTAGGCATTCTTCAAGCACACCAGTTCATCTTCATATCTCCAATTGTTCCACTGGCGTTGACACAGCAGCAGCTCGTGCGTCGTCTTCAACTCATTTCTCATCGTCTTCATCTCAACATCCATCACAAGGTCACGGACGACACCCTGAATCTCCCGCGTCTCCACTTTTTCCATCTGAGTCTTTAATTCACCACTCATCACTGCTAATTTCTTGTGCCAGAGCTCACAACTCTCCACGTATCGATCCATCTCCTTCGTAGTCTGTTGGGAGAACATGACAGTACTCCTTATATCCTTAGACTCTTGTAATTCCGCACTCTCCTTGAGCTTCTGCTCAAACGCGCGACGTTGCGCGTCCATCTCCTTCTGCTTCTGACAATAGACACGTGCTACATCATCTTCCAGGTCGCGTAGACTGCGCTGGGTCTGCTCCAGTCGCTCACTGAGCGATTTCTTGTCCTTCTCGAGCCCTTCGCGGTCCTGTACGAGCTGTCGGTTTTCCTCCCGCAGCATCTCCGGCAGTGTGTTGTCACGTACGCTGCTGTCACTAGACCGACGGCGTTTCTTGTCGGGTGGGGGACTCGTAGGCGTCCGTGGACGCTTGGAAGCCGACGCCATCTGCTCCATTTTCGCGCGTTTCGAGTTTGAATGGGCAAAAGCGAAATATCCTGGGGTTTTGCTAACATTTGTAGACCTAAAAATTGCAAAAACTCGCCAAAAGTTGTAAAAAATTGAATATCCTGGGGTTTTGCTAACATTTGTAAACATTTGTAAACCTAAAAATTGCAAAACCTCGCCAAAAGTTGTGAAAAATTGGCAAAACTTGTGAAAAACGTCATTTTTTGTTTTGTACAAAACACTGGAGCCTGTATAATTGAATACCTCTCTACTTCAATACCTCTATTCTGTTATGTATAAAACACAGCAGAATACTGTCTTTTTCGAATGGCGTCCCTTACAGGTGGACGCAGTCGTCCTCCTCCAGTGATATGATTGAGGCTGTCGTCGTCGTCATGTGGCCACTTCGTGCCTCGTCCAATTCGACGTGTCGGCTGCAAAAGAAAACCCTGCGTGATCACGCGCATTTATTTCGTCCATTTTCGCGATGGCTGCATGATGTCTTGAAGTTTGTATGAAAATGGGAAATCTGCGCACTCCAAAAATGGGAAATGTGCGCGGCCTATTTTTTCTCTTGACGTTTGTATACTCACTTCAAGTCGTTTTTGACTTGGAGTTTGTATGGCCATACAAATTTCAAGTCTAAAATGCACCCCTGATTTTGGCGAAAAAGTGGGGTTTTGTTTTTGGGTGTTTTGCCGAAACACCCGTAGGTTTTTGGGATCTGGGATAAATGCTCGGATAGGCTGAATTTCTATCTCGGCTGTGATTAAAAGAAACCCGTCCTCTCAACGAGCTTTGCCAAATTTTCCTACTCTGATTGGTCAAAATCGCTTATTGTTTTAGCGTAAAAGCTAGGTTTTAGTTTGGACCAAACCAGAACCGCCGGCATACAGATTTCAAGTGAAGCTAAATCGTGGTCTGTGATTGGCCAAAGTCACGTGTTGCGCGAGTGTTTCTTGAATGTGTCCACACTCAAGCAACAATTGCGCCTCGAGCGTGAACAAGATGCTGCACCACACTTGTCGACGCCCGAGAAGCCGTCGAAGCGCGTCGTTCATAGGCCTCCTCGACCTTGTCTGATAACTTCAGAGCCTCGCAGTCAAGTCCGCAATGTGTAGCTCCGGTACAAGCTGCTGAAATTGCCCCAAGTCACCTCCAGGAGAAGGCGCACAAGATGTCCAAGAGAAGACAAAGCTCTGAAGTTGAAGTGGTTGAAGCTAAAACTGAAGCTGTCAAAGGCTGCACTCAAAAGAGCGACATCAAGTTACTCGGTGGCATCGAGGAGTTTGTCGCCAGCTCCAGTAGACCCTCCAAGATTGCTTCGTCGTCCTGCATCGGAGCAACTCATCAGTGTCAGCACATCTGCTCCATCGTTGGGACCAATTCTACCAACGGTGTATTCTAGTAAACATCCAGACCTAAATGTGCTTACTCTGGAGACGGTGGCTAAAGTCTTGAGAGGAGATTTTAAAGACCAGTTGACGAAGTTTGAGCTGCTGGATTGACGGTTCCTGTTTGAATTTGAAGGTGGGAGTCCTAAAGGTGCCAGCTCGTTGTGTGACCCAGAGAGAAGATAGAGACCCAGCTTTTCGTGTCAACTGCATGCTGACAGCTATCCGGAACTCTACTACTCGAGTTGTATCTTATTGATGGAGGTTACAAACATTGATTTGAAATGCTTCAACATGAGATTTGTGCACCTTCATCACTGTACACTGCTATAGAAGATGAACGGTTTGTTGCAGTGTCGCCATGAATTTGTAGTTTGGAGACGACAATGGAAGCCTCATAAAGTTTTTGCTAATTGCGCTGCAAAGCTAGAGAGATCTCCACCGTTTACCCGACAAGTCTTCACTAAGTCTGATGGATCCTTACAGAGCACCCTTGGAGTTACGGCCAAACTTATAGGACCAGGTTCCTCGCGAACCTCGAGACGTACAGGCCTTACAGAGAGACTCGTCCTGAGGACGAAATCCAAGCAGTGGTCTACACACCAAACTGGAGAACGCCATCCGCTTTGCTCGGGAACACATCCTTATCAGCACATACGAGTGCATGCACACATGCTAGATTAGCGGAGGAGCTGATAAGGAAGATTCGAGAAGGTGTGCAAGTAACGATTGTAGCATACAGAACAGCAGCACACACCGAACACAACTTTGCGGTATACAAATTATTAATTTGCTGGTGTGCAAGTGTACTACCCGCGTATCTGCAAAAGTGAGAATGATTTACAATGGTGTCTTCTGGTTAGAACTTGAGCACCAGAAGCCAGTCATTGTCGACACCACCACCTGAAGGAGGGGTGAAGTCGATGCGTGTGCCATTTCCACTCGCAGGGACGGTCACCGTCGAGTTGGCAGAATACTGACCATCACGAGGAGAAAACCAAGAAGCACTTCCCGAGCGAGCACCAGAACCATTATCAAGTTGCAGACTGAAGGAGTCACCGTGACCAGTGTACACGTAGTAGCGGTCTCGGGTCTTCGATGCAAGGATTGAAATGTAGCGTGTGCCTTCGTACGTGTTGACAGACTTGCCGGTGAGGTCGCTGGGACTAGAAAGAAGTTGACGAGCAGGTTCGAGCGTTTTGAGGATCGTTGTCGAGAGGTTCTGTAGTGGCTGGGTGACGTACTGGATCTGTGTGGCGCCTTCCAGGTGAATGTCTCGACGCCACGAGCCCGTCGCGTTCTGGTTGATCTGCGGGTCGTAGTAGACAGCATCGCTGACCAAGTCGGACCTAGGTTCGTACATTTGCCACACACTGTTGCAGCCATAGGTGAAGCCGGCAGCACCTCCGTACACGCCATGGTACAGACCAGTGCGCACCTGGGAGGCGTTCCAAATAGGACGCGTCAAACTGAAGCTGTCGTGAGCTCCTTCGTAGTGGTTTTCGAGGTCCAGGACTGGACCAGTGAACTTGTCGCGCATTTCAGCAATGTTTTCATAGTTCTTGGTCGAGTCCCACCCAATTGCAGGCGTGAAAGTGGACGTCGGATCGGGGGTAGCATGACCCGATTGCACCGCATTGATCGACACACGATCCTCTTCATCGGGCAACATGTTGTGGCCATAAGGCTCAGGCGTAATTTCGGGCTTGACGATCCAACCAGCTGTCGGGTGGTACAGCACTACGGACTCGTAACCCTGCGTTTTCTCAGACTCTTTCAAACCAGCACGCATACTGGCCCAGACGGACGTTGTGTCCTCGATGGGGGCTAATAGCGACGGCAGGTCCTGGTCCGGGTCTTCAGCCCACGCAGCCTGAACCTCAGACATATTCCAAGACCACAGGACGTTTGAATCACCACCGAGTATCTTCGGTAGACCAGGGTAGCGATTTCCAATGTACTGGCCCCACTCATACGCGTTCGAGTCATTGAAAATGGGAGTGGTGCTGTGCCAACCACCGTTCACGTACATTCCCCATGTCGGCACAAGTGCCATCAGAATGCCGTAGCTGGCAGCCAGATCGACCGTCCAATCGACCAATTCGAAGTATGCCTCGTTCGGTTTGGTTGGATCGGAGTTGTTGAACGGTAGATCCCCATAGAAATTGGGGCGGGTGGTGCCATCGAGCTCAGAGACAATGACGGTTTGGACCACATTGTATCCTTGTTCAGCACGGGTCTTGAGATAAAAGTCGATCGACGTCTTGTTCAATCGGTGAACCAATTCCCACGCCGTGTCGGCTTGCCAGAAGAAAGGTTCGTCGGAAGCAGTACGGGTGAGGTAGCGACCGTATCGTGGAGCGGAGATGGCGAGGTTGTGCCAGGACGGCTCGGCTGAGATGACGGCGAGGCCAGTTAGTGAGAGCAGACCAGCGACTGCAGCTTGGATCTTCATCGTTCAAGTAGAACTGGCAATGCGGTACCTGCCGCAAATCGAAGAATGAAACGAGATAGGGAACTTGATCTGCTTTGGCACAAAGGACCTGGGAAGTGCATCTTTGTCAAGACCGCCCCGATCGCGTAGAATTCGTTAGTCGTAGGTAGAATCGAAAACGAGTGCACTTCCTGATTCAAGCAAATGGTTTTGCTTCACGGACCTTGTGATACATACCAACACACTTGTCCTTTGCAGCAACTCGGTTCAACTTCGAGCGGATCCCAATCTTTGAAGAGCCCGGTTCAACTAGCTGTGGACATGTACTGTCAGCAACTGCAATGTCATCATCAATGCGTGGGCATATTTCTGCCTCGACGTCACCTCGGAGGTGCGTGGTTGAAGCTCGAGTGCGTTGGCATCAACTCCGGCACGCAATCGCATCGTCGACGCCATGAACTCCAACCATTGGGATGGAGATACTGCTGGAGTATTTACATGCAGTTGTACGGCGAAATGGCTTGGAGCGTGGACATGTACATGGAATAATCAGTGTGACAGCAGGGATGGTTGTCATGGCAAGCTAGCAACCGTGAGAAAGCAAAGTGTCAAGGCAAGCCCTCTTTCGCGATGGAAACAGCTGCAGCCTGCAAGTTCATGCGCAAACTGTGTATCCTGGTGACCACGTCACAAACACCGACACAAGTGCTTGGTGTTTGAATACAGGAACGGCCAGGTCCTGCGTTGATCGGTCTCACTCTGCAATTTTCTTCATTGCGTACGAAACTCGAGACTTCTTCGACTTGCAGCCCAAGCATCTCAGCAATGAAGATTCAAGCCGCACTAGCTGGCATCTTGTCACTGGTCAGCCTCGCCAGCTCTGCATCAGCTGCAGACCCGTCATGGCACAACCTTGCCATCTCTGCGCCGCACTACGGACGATACTTGTACCGAAGTGCTTCAGAAGAACCATTCTTCTGGCAAGCTGACACAGCGTGGGAGCTCATGCACCGCCTTAACAAAACATCGATCGACTTTTATCTCAAGACCCGTGCTGAACAAGGTTACAACGTGGTGCAGACTGTGGTGATCTCGGAGTTAAACGGCACTACCCGTTCCAACTTCTACGGCGACCTACCGTTTAACAACTCGGATCCGACCAAACCGAACGAAGCTTACTTCGAGTTGGTCGATTGGACGGTCGATTTGGCTGCCAGCTATGGCATTCTGATCGCTTTGGTGCCGACATGGGGAATGTACGTGAACGGTGGATGGCACAGTACGGAACGCATTTTCAACGAGTCGAACGCGTATGAGTGGGGTCAGTACATTGGAAATCGCTACCCGGGCCTACCGAAGATTCTCGGTGGTGACTCCAATGCGTTGTGGTCGTGGAACGTGTCGGAAGTTCAGGCTGCGTACGCTGAGAATCCTGATCAAGACCTACCGTCGCTTCTTGCCCCAATTGAGGACACTTCGTCTGTATGGGCGAGCATGCGTCGTGGTCTCAAGGATTCGGAAAGTCAGCAGGGATATGAATCGATGATTCTCTTCCACCCGACCAATAGCTGGATCGTAAAGCCCGAGGTGACTCCATTGCCATACGGCCACATCATGCTTCCTGATGAAGAGGATCGTGTGTCGGTTGATGCCGTTCAATCTGGTCATGCTACCCCCGACCCGACCTCCAAGTGGACGCCTACTGCTGGTTGGGATTCAACGAAAAACTATGAAAACATCGCTGAGATGCGTGACAAGTTCACTGGTCCCGTGCTCGACCTGGAGAACCATTATGAAGGTGCCCACGATAGCTTCGACTTAACGCGTCCGATTTGGAACGCCTCGCATATTCGCACTGGTCTGTACCATGGCGTGTATAATGGTGCCTCGGGATTCACCTACGGTGCTAACAGCGTGTGGCAGATGTACGAACCTCGTTCAGACTTGCTTCGCGACAGTGACTGGTACCCAGCGCAGATCAACCAGAACACGTCTGGCTCGTGGCGCAAAGATATTTTCTTCGAGGGTGCTACCCAGATCCAATACGTCACCAAACCTCTCCGTAGTCTTTCCACCGCTACACTCGAGCAACTAGAGCATGTTCGTGAGATTCTGACAAGCCCTAGTGACCACACCGGCAAGTCTGTCAACACGTACGAAGGCACACGCTACATTTCAATCCTTGCATCGAAGACCCGAGACCGCTACTACGTGTACACTGGTCACGGTGACTCCTTCAGTCTGCAACTTGATAATGGTTCTGGTGCTCGCTCGGGAAGTGCTTCTTGGTTTTCTCCTCGTGATGGTCAGTATTCTTCCAGCTCGACGGTAAACGTCCCTGCGAGTGGAAATGGCACACGCATCGACTTCACCCCTCCTTCAGGTGGTGGCATCGACAATGACTGGCTTCTGGTGCTAGAGTTTTAAAAGTACACAGCGGATCAACACTCACTGGTTCTAGCTTAGAGAAGCAAGCTTGCCAATGGCAAATTGCCATTTATTGAGCATCTAACCAAGAACGATTTTAAACTGCGTCATAATAGTTGTTCAACATCACTCCGTAATAAAGCAATGCTGACCTACACACTGCATTGCAGTAGAACATCACTAGACGTACTAGAAGTAGGTCTTCACCGAGAACATACTCCATGTCGAAATCTGAAATTACAGGAATGCCGTCAAACCTGTAAGTATGAACACGCTGCACAACTAAAAGCCTGGGAGAAGACGTATACCTGTTTCACGTATCACGAGTCATGAGTCATGACCAAAATCAAAGTTGAGGTCTTCAAGCAAGTTGAAGAATCGCATCTTCCGTGTATCGACCAGCTCTCGACTGATTGCGAGCAGCCGTACTACGGGATCCTGTACGACGAACTTTCATTGGTGCCACTGGTTTGTGATCTCCAGCATGCTCGCAATTCGCTGCGGTGACTCCGAGTAATATTCAGTGGGATCACGAAACGCACACTGCATTACACCATAATGATCGTGAGCTTCTGTCCAGCCCGAGCAACCGCACTGGCAAGTCAGTCAACATGTACGAAAGCACGCGCTACATTTCGATCCTCGTCTCCCAGACTCGAGACCGCTACTACGTTTACACGGGCCATGGAGACTTTGCACTCGACCATGACAACTGATTGGGTAGCAGTTGCACTGGAAGCGCAACGTGGTTATCCCCTCGCGACAACTAGTTCTACGCGAGCTCATCTATGACAGTCTCCACCAGCGAAACCTGCATCAACTTCTCTCCTCTGGCTACCGGTGGCATCGACAACGATCGTCTTTAGTGCTAGAATTCTGGGTCAGAAGTACCGAAGCAAGCTGGCATGATAGGAGCTTTGTAGGCAGTCTCAAACTACTAAGTTCCTAGTTGCTCTTTGAGACTTCTAGTCTCAAAAGAACAATTTTATGTAGCAGTGTGTCATCAGCTTTGTCGACACGAAGTACCCTACGAATGTGGTAGTTAGCTTAAGTTTCAACTTGCTTTCTGCTTGAATTCTTCAACAAACGTCGTCAACTACCAGGTAGTGAAACTGTATCCCCAACTAGCGAAAACTAGTCATCTGTTGAAGTTTCACGTTCTGTATTGTCGACGTGCCATGGTTCACTCGGAGTTACTTGTATACCACGTCGACATGTATGCTAACTAGCTTAGTAGTAATAACTCGCATCGGAAAGTGTCACTTTATCGATTCACTGTAGTGATCATGGTGAAATGAATGCTATTGTGGTTCTCGCAGCGAAATGAACGCCAGCCACAAGATTGTATTTTTCCAAATACGGTTGACCAGCTATAAACCCACTAAAGTCGATGTCGATAAGGGCTCCCCAACGATACATTTGCTCGAGATCCAGCAGAGTCTGCGAGATCTGCTCTAACGGATGTCAAGCGGCTTTGAGCATTATTTTAAATAAAGTAGGTTTGCTCGGCACTACCAGAAGAGCTTCCTTCCTTCAGATTGATATGAGAATTAGCGTGTTGTAGCACCGTGCTACTAGCACGGCTGACTGCAGGAATTGGCCAGTTATCACGCAACTTGCCAGCTACTTGATTCCCCGACGAGGGATCACGTGACATTGGTTGGTACCATTTACGTTTACAGTACATGTAGCACCACAGGTCACTTTGATGCTGCCTGGACGTGCGCTTTCAGTTCTCGTTGAAGTCGCTTCTTTATCGTCGTCAGCTGTTATCACTTCAACCAGCACACCGCGCGTCGTGGATGAACTTCATCCGATGAAGACAGGAACTGCAAATCGTTTCCTGCGATTTCTAATTCATTGCACCGCCCGTTTGTTTGTATTCTTCACGTGTCGTTGGGCATGGTACGATGTCTTCACTCTCCGATTTCCCTTGGGTATAACTCACCGTCACTCGACAGGTTCCTCGGCGACAATAATGAAGGTCCAAGCCGCGATCACCAGTCTTCTCTCGCTGGCCAGCACGGTCTCGGCTGATCCGTCCTGGCACGACCTCACGATCACCACCCCACGATATGGAAGATACCTTACTCGCATCGCATCTAAAGAGCCATTCTTCTGGCAGGCTGATACTGCTTGGGAGCTCACACACCGACTCAACAAAACCTCGATCGATTTCTACCTGAAGACCCGTGCCGAGCAGGGTTACAATGTCATTCAAACGGTTGTGATCGCGGAGCTGAACGGTACAACCCGTGCTAACTTCTATGGCGATTTGCCTTACAATAACTCGGACCGAACGACGCCTACTTTGAACTCATTGACTGGACGGTGGATTTGGCTGCGAGTTATGGACTCTTGATCGCCCTCGTTCCAGCGTGGGGTCGTTGGGTCAATGGTGGTTGGCATGGTGATGAGGAATCGATTTTCAATGACTCGACTGCCTATGAATTTGGTAAGTATCTTGGCGATCGCTACCCAGGTCTACCGAAGATTCTTGGTGGTGATTCAGATTGCCTATGGGCACGTAATACGAGTAAAGCGATGGTATCGTACGCGTCGGATCCGAACGTGGATCCTGCTACACTTCTGGGACCCATTGAGGACACGACGGACATTTGGGTGAGTATGTACTCGGGAGTGACGGATGCCGAAACTGCGCACGGATATGAGCCAGTGATCCTGTTCCACCCCACTGCTGGATGGATCTCTCGACCTGAAAACACCCTTGAGGCGTACGCCCACTGGATGTTGCCCAAGGAAGAGTTCCGCGTGTCAATTGACGGTGTACAGTCTGGTCACGCCACGCCCGATTCGTTGGGAGGATTCACGCCGTACACAACTTGGGACTCGACCAAGAACTACGAACTCATTGCAACCATGCGCGACTCCTTCACTGGCCCTGTTCTTGACCTCGAGAACCACTACGAGGGCGCTCACTACAATTTCAAGACAGCATTCCCCATCTGGAACTCCTCGGAGGTTCGCACGGGTCTTTACCATGGCGTGTACGGTGGATCCGCTGGCTTCACCTATGGCGCGAACAGCGTGTGGCAAATGTACGAACCTGCAGCCGACCTGCTCCGTGAAAGTGACTACTATTCCCCCTCAGCAAGCCAGAACGCCTCTGGTTCTTGGCGCAAGGACATTTTCTTCGAGGGTGCAACGCAGATCCAATACGTCACCAAACCACTACAGAACTTGTCCACCGACGTCCTGGAGCAACTTGAGCCTGCTCGACAATTACTTAGTAGCCCCAATGGATACTTGGACACAGCCGTCAATGCTTTCGAGGGCACCATATACATTTCGGTCCTTGCATCGGAGAACCGCGACCGATACTTCGTGTACACGGGTCATGGCGACGCGTTCAGCCTCAAACTGAGCAATGGATCAGAACGCTCTGGCAGTGCCCGTTGGTTCTCCCCTCGCGACGGCCTGTACTACGGCAACTCCACAGTCACGGTCTCTGCGAATGGGAACGGCACTCACGTGGACTTCACTCCTCCTTCCAGTGGTGGCGTCGATAACGATTGGCTTCTGGTGCTGGAATTTTAAACTCGAGGCATCCATGGTGACTCCATTTTTGCAGTAGTTTGGTAGTTTGAGTTTATGGTGGTTTACGTGTGTTAATAGTCATCACTACTTCTAGTATTGAAAACGATCTCCAAACTGCTGAAATTGAAGCGTCCAAACGATGTAGTATGATTGATATCCACTTCGTTGACCGCGTCACTGGCTCATAGTGGCGAAGACCAACTGATAATTTGTACGAACAAATTCAATCGTTGCCTCGTCGTGATCGACTGGAAAGATCACCAATCATGCCTTCTGATGTAAGTAAAGCGTGTCCAAGTACGATCGAGACGTCCTTGATGTTCCGGAGTAGATTTAGCATAGGCGAAACTAAATCGATCTTGGGCTCGAGACGTATCACACGTCCGCTAGTGTCGTCGAAGAGAAATCGGATAGAGAAATTGCAGTCGATACGCTGACCCACGAGTTGTTTGTGCAGCGATGCCACTTTGCCCTTTACACCTTTAGGATTTGCAAGATGAGGGAGGATGCATCTCACTGTAAACTCTGTAATGGTCACACTGAGAGTGGCAACTGCAGACACGACACCAGACATCAAAGTCTCAACTCGCCTGAGTTCGATATGAGGTTCTTCGAAGTAAAGCGAGTATCGTCTCCACTGGTCCATGAGTGTGTTGACCCCCTGCAGCTCACCCATGGCTACATTATGGACAAACGCCTTCTGTAGGAACTCGAGGATTTGTCGAGTTTCAGCGTGTTTCATCATTTCCTCCAAACTCGCCAACCGCCATGGTGATTGAAACCCGTCTTCAAGAAGACGAAACACTTCTCCGATGACTGTCCACGGACTTTGGTTGGTTTTCCGCTCGAACCGGATGCTTCGTCGCTTCAGTTTAAGACCTTGAATCTCCTCTTCCAAGAATTGGTTCTGCCGTTGGAGCTCACGCCTCCTATTCAGCTGTTTGTTCCGGTAGCGTGCTTGATTCGCCCTACATTGCTCACGTCGAATGGCTTGCTTTTCGGTGAGAGCTGGTGCTGTCTTTGGCTCGAGTCTCGGACTCGTTGCACTAGAGTCTTCAGTCATTATCGACTCCGACCGCTTCCGCAGCATGAGACGCGTCGATTCGTCTGATGCCGACGTGGTGCCAAGATCAGAGTGAGTTGTGTCGAGATCAGGTTCGGTGGTACTCGTGGAGACGAGCTCGCTAACTTTCATTTTGTTGCGTGACCTCTAACGTTTTTACGGATTAAGCTTGAGTTCACCCCTCGAGGTCATACTCCAGAGAATGGAAGGTTGCGTTTCGTTGAGAGAGTAAACTCGCGAATGACCGCACCAGCTAATAGATACAGGTACACTAAAGAGCAGTGCCTAAAGACAGACACCTCCAAGCGTGTCTGCAAATCTGCAAAGCCAACCGGAGCTTGAACTGCACCAATGTTAGAACCGGATATGCTTGTCAAACGTCCAAGAACGTCGCGAATGCCTTTTACAAGTGACATTTCTGAACAGAACGTCGCGAACGCCTTACAAATGTCCACAACTGAAGGCACGTTGATGTGCTACCGATCCTCCATAATCAAACGAATGTGTTTTACAACTGGTAGTGGAGGCACCCATAGATTGCGACCAGCAAACCGAATGTTCAACCAACTACCGTATCGCT
>PCFV01000717.1:0-15948 GCA_002812785.1 Phytophthora litchii | reverse complement strand
TCTGATCCCTTTTAGAATCTACCGGTAGCAGCTATGAACCACGGAAGCGCGTAGTGGATTTGTCGGAGACGGTGAAATGGTTGTCCAATGATGATCTTCGAATTGAAGTCCTCCTGTAGGAAGGGACCATCTCGTTGTTCCAACCAGAACAACTCGGTTCGCTTCTTCATATTTGCGAATAATATTCGTGATATGATGCCACAGGATTCCTGCCGCTTTTTGTACGGAAGATGTCATTGGAGTGGTCGAGGTAGACTCAACGCACTTGCCAACAGATTCGTGATACCTGCTCTGACTAATACAGGTAATTGGAGTATCCTCCTCCAAGGCTGGCAATACAATGTCCGTTTGCAGACGCAGACTCCCCAGGCTGTTTGAAAGTTCTCCCAGAATTGCGTCGCTGAAGTCAAATTGATGAAGTGGCCGATCCAATGTTGGACAAGACTTTAAAGCCAAGTCCATCTCCTGTCAGCAATGTATCATAACATGAACAGGGTTCTAATTTAGCGGACCAACGGACAATTAAAAGAGAAAACCAGATATCACAAACCTCAAGCAATTTGCTTTGTCCGAGAGTTTTGCGGATTGCAGCACAACCCTTCATATGGCTAGCCATAATTGACTTCAGCTCTCGGTTTGTGCGTTCCACACCTTTGCGTCCCTCACTCTCGATCATGGCAAGACTGCGCCACACGCTGGGGTTGCCATCTTGACGAGTTAGAACTGGCACCACTCCAGCTTGACTAAGACGTGAGAGTTGTAACTTCTCCAACTGAGCGTTTAGCTGCTGTGCTTCTTTCCTAAGAGTTTTCAGCTCTGCTTTCTTGCGGCGTTGTAGACTTGTTGTATACCTCACAGGGCCTTCCTTTCGTCTCCGGTCCTTCTTCGCCTTGAGTGTCTTCAGTTGCTGGTGTTGATGAGAGATTTCGAGTTCTTGATTGAGATCACTGGAGCTGGGATCGCTTTCATTGCTGTCATTAGCTAAAAGCGTAAGCATTTCACTCCATGTAGTAGCTTCGTCCATCTCGGAGCAATGTTCGAACATCACAGTATGGGAGAAAATAAACTGAGTAGCCTCGATAGGGCAATGGGCCACGACGATTATGAACTCCTTAAGATTACGCGCTCCAAATACTGTAACTAGTCTGAGTTCAAAGTTAGCAAAATTAACCCTTGGTCAGACTAATTTATACATTGGAGAAGTATTGTTTTGTGTTTGGAGTGTTAGTCTGTCAGTGTCTGGAAAACAACACCTGTGTGGGTTGTGATATGTAGCTGAACGTGGCGTAAGTCTAATTTATACATTAGTGAAATCAGCGTATTCACCATTAGACTGTGAAATTTACAACATTATTCTTATGAAGTGGGCTCAATTTGGCGAAGTCATTCCCAGATATTTCCAGTCAATGAATATTATCGCTATCACACCATTTTTGCTTTTTGTAGTACTCGTTTGCCCGTAATCTTCTGGGTTTCAAACTGCGAAGCCCCTCGGATCCACCACCCGGGACCCCTGCAGCGGGGCTGCCGTAGCTTTGCATCAGAGGAAGACGTACGACTCAACGAGTCAAAAGGGGATTTCTAACCGAGAACCCGAACACAGTCCGTAGGACTAGATAAAAAGCAAACTGAATGTATTATCTTGCGGCTCTGCCGCTTACGGTGCGAATACCTGCACCTCACTATCACTGATAGTCTACGCTAGTGTCTAGCCAACGAGCTACAGAGGTAACCACAGTGTGTCACACACGAATAAGGTAGCCTTCGCGTGTAACCCCGTTACGCTACTAGCGTTAAACCTCTGACCAAGCCCCTCAGAACAGGCGTCGGGACCAAGCGTGTCGGTGTAGGAATACGAGAAGTTGTGCTGACGGTGGAGCCATGAGCTTCCTGTCGTCGCCTCTCTCGAACAAAACGTGGTCCCAAACGAGCTGACCAACCTGTAGGAAGAGTAGCGCTCCAGTCTAAAACATCGCCGAATTTTGCGCTCGCTGCACTCATCCAGGTAATAACGGAGACGAGATTTCCTGGAGACTTGTTTGCGAGGCGACACGTAACGCATCCGTAGGAGCTGGTAATATCGAGCCAGCAAGGCGAAATTAGTGTCTTCCTCTTGAGGGCCATCGATTTCGTGTAGCAGCCGTGTGTACAGAGCAGCCCAGCGATACTCAAGTAGCTCCTCGAAAGCATGAAGAAGTTTTACTCGGTTCGATCATCGAGACATTGTGCAGGGGATGGCTATCTTGATACTGACGCGAACTCCCAGTAGAGGCTCTCAGTTCGACCAGACTCTGATTAGACAAAAACAATTGGCACTGAATCTAGTTTTATCTTGCTACTAGAACCGAGGATCGCTATCAACATATAATGGGATCAACCTACTTGTAACTGTAATTGAACGTTGCAAAGCTAACGTTGTATTGGTTTTGGCCGAAGTTATTTTTTCAGCTAGGATTGTTGTAGAGAATCCGTGAGAATCTTGTGTGTGCCTGGAGCAATCGATTCTGGCGTCTTGACACAGCTTTGTCTTACACACAAGTCATGGATCCTTCAGTGCCGATGACGCACGTCTTGCCCCCATCGCATTGGCGGTCGCATATCGGCTCAGCGTCAGCAGCAGCGTCGATAGAAGTGAGAGCCAGCAAAACAACGACGGCAAAGCTGAGGAAGAACGATGGCTTGAACATGGTTAGAGTATGTCTTGTTGGTCTTGCGGGTGTGGATGCGAATTGCGAAGTGAACACCTGGCGCTGTTGGCAACGATCGGAAACACACGGACCAAACTGCTGTCTCTGAGTGCTGCCCTGCCAGATAAATATCTGCTCGTTCAACGAACGGATTTCATTGAAGCTTCCGACGATACATACAGTAATCTGCGTTCACCTTTATAATGACTCTAATTGTATAAGAGACGCCAAGAAAAAGGTATAGATCTGTAAAATGGCCTGTACAGATATTATTTCATTAATATGAACCTAGTTGGTCTTCAGCTCTGGAAGCACTATAAAACTAGATTCAGCACCATCTTTTTTATCGAATCAGAGCCTGGTCGAACTGAGAGTCTCTGTAAAGTAGTATCGGGACAAGCGGGATCACCAGCCAACGATTCATTTTGTTGATGGTGATCAATATAGAAAGTCATAATCCCAGATGCTGGATACAGTACCCGGTAATCTGCGCGAAAACCGAACGGGTATACAACTAAGGTAATAACCTTGTACAAGTATAATGTATATTGCTGGAAGGTACGACGCCACGGTGATGAATGCCGTAATCTAGGTGTTAAGTGCCACCCCCAGCTTTAGGCAAAGCACAAGAATGGGGTAAGTTCAACATTCAGATACATATGGTAAAATCAATTACTAAGGTCAAGGCGTTTAAACCAACTTTGCACTGTCGTTCTGCTAAGAGCACTCCATGCAAAATCCAACCACGCGCTCGATCAGGTGCAGTGAGCTTAGGTGCCTTCCCCTTTCCCATATCAAATCTTGTGTGCAATCGTCTTTCAAATATTTAGTGCAAGAGCTCAAGTTTTCGAGTGTAGTTAATGCTGGATCGGCTTGCGTCCTTCCCCATGTATTGCGCGTCACCCCCTCATGATTTACTGTTGCGTGCGTTGTTTTATTGCGGTCTGTCAGTCTTTGTTTGGGTTGACACTTAGGTGCCCAAGAAATTTAAGTAACATATATTATTAATAACAATTGCAAATCCCATTAGTGTTGACACCTAACAACGCAGGACACTTAACACCTAGGTCCTACCAAAAAGATTGGTCAGTCAAGGGAGTGACAACGCAGAACACTTAGCACCAAGGTACGGACCTACCAAAATCCGACAATTTGTAAAATGGCGCGCTTTTGATTGCCTTTGCCAAAAAAAATGGTGCTTGGTTCAACTCGAATACGAGAGGATAACCCCTACACAATAGACCTACTTACCACATTGATTTGGTGCGAGAATGTTTGGTCGACGGTCAGCGTTTCGACCATCCAGTAACATTGATGGTACCGTGCATGTCTAGTAAACAAAGCAAGAGTTTAATCGTGACGTGAAAATGTTTTTCAACTTTTAAGTAATCTAAGATTTGGTGAATACAAAGTACAACGCCAGACTACCTTTGATCATTATTTCACATCGTCGAGAAATGAGCTCGAGGCACTCCCTCCTCTGTCTGTAGCAGCTACTAAATTTGATTCCAACTCGAGTGCCTCAGAGGGTTCCCAGCAGAAACAAGATGAGCTTGTACGCTCAAGGGTGGGGGAGGACCGTCCGTTCTTAGGACGAGTTCCCCGCGTCGCCACCCGCAAGTTTGCAAGATGAGGCAGTAGAAACGACCATGTCTACCAAGAAAAAGGGAGCTTGCACCAGTGGGTGACGTACAGCTAGCCGAAGGCAGGCGTACCATTAACAAGCTGCCGCTGCAGTGCACTCCTGCAACATTGATAGTCCCACCTTCCCGGTGGCATCAAGGCGCAATCTTGTACGTCTACGGCTTGAGCAGTACGCAAATACAGTGCACAACGCATATTATAGCGTCTTCGGAAGGTGCGATCACTATGCATGGAGTCGTCTGCAAAGTAGTTTCGGATGAGACGCTGGTGGGTTTTTCGCGCACAGGGCCTCTATCAAATGTAGTTTTGCAGAAACACCTCTCTAATTGAGCCCCTATAAGTGAACTGGCGTTCCACATTTGACTGCCATTCTTGCCATTCTTCGCTGCAAACTTCTGAAACGTGAGCTTGGCACACTTCTTTCTGTAACTTAACCGAGAATAATGCTAGCAGACAAGGTAAATGCTTGTACTACCATCGAGGTCCTTGCCAGCAACAGCCAAGTGCCTGTTGTTCAAGTCAATGTAGGTTGTAATAGTCGCCACCACTCCATGATCATCATGAATGGCGACTATTACACAGAAGTCATGATGATAATATCTAGATACGCAGAGAGCTGAGCGCTCCTTGTGTCTACCATTAAAAACGCTAAGCTATCATGTAGCTCTCTAGCGAACATTGTCGCCCATGAATCAATAGTAATCTGAACCTAACATTTTCAAGAAGTGATGCAGGTCTGATGTCAGCGGTCATTCAACAAACAGATAACTACCGTTGAGAATCAGTGTTTTTTAGCTGCTACTTATGGGAAGTTTTACCCCAGTCATTGTCTAAACTCGCCAATACACTTGGCTGTTTTGTTCGTCTTCTGCTTCCTGTAGTCCTCGGTCCGTAAGTTGCCATATTGAATCTAATCCACGGACACTTAGAACGAGCTATACGCTGAGAGCACAACGGGAACGTTGAATCCATGTAATCTTTTAACGGGAAGAGACGGGAGTGCATTTTGGAACCTACTCAAAGCAATAACTGGGAATTGGTCCGGAGGCTGTAATACAAACTAGGAAATACATTGGAGATGTGTTTTAGACGGAAATATACTACATTTTCGCATTAACCTTTGTAGTATTAAGATCTAGGTTTGTGTAGACCGTCATACTCCGTGTACTTGTTTGCAATCAATCCCTTCAATAGCTCCCTCCGGTGTCAACGTGGACATGAACCATCGATTAAACATTTCCTTCTCGTAGTGGATTGCCGTTTTGTACATATCCTTATCAACTGAATTCGCCACTGCCCCCGCAAACAACACTGCAAATTTTTCGTCACTCCCAAAGCCCGTCCTTAATACTCTGAACAAATGTGTTTTGTCTTTGGCTGTAGTCTGCTTAGAGTTGAAGAGGTGTATGTACATTTCCAGTGTTTTCAATTTCCGGCTAATCAAAGCTCTCGTCGTCACTTAACTTCAGGATATTGAAAACGTCATCGGCAGTTTCCGTCTGTATAGCCAACTCTCCAATTGCTTTTCCTGCAACTTTGTGGCGATAACCCTTGTATCTGTAGACTCTGTTGCAGTTACAAGTGCCTTCGCTACAACATCATCGCCGCAGTGTGCCATAAGAGTCCCAATCAACGAGATTTTAAAGTTTCGATGCCACTTATTGTACATTGAGATGTACTTGGTCAGTGTCCAGCTTTGTGTTACTTAGAGCAGATATCACATCGTCGCCGAGCTGCAATTTTTTCAATACTTGGACCCCACTCTTGTCTGAGAGTACCCAACCATGCAATGTTGCCGAGTCGACGAACTTCGAATAACTCGAGGCAACCACATTCACGATCTTATCAAGACCAGTCCTCGCCTCCTCGTCTTCGCCATTAGTTCTCAAAAATATCTTCCTCTTGCTGGGGACAGCTTCAGAGTCGACAATAGGACGAATCGCAGACGGAATACTCGTTATTGTCACCGCTGATGCCGTGGCTGCAAAGGCGCTATCAATGCATACCAGGATAGCAGTAGCAACCAACAAAGCATTAGAGTAGAGACGTATCGTCAGATTCCACTGATATTCAGATAGATAAACCCAATAAAGTACTTTCGAGCAAGCATAAAACAGGTATTACGATGGCCAAGTATAAAGTGGTGCTGGCTGTCAATGTATCGAGTAAAAGTGGTTGACGCCGACGAACTACCCAGAGCTGCAGCAGTTGTACGACAAGTACAAGGATCAAGGTCTTGAAGTGTTGATATTCCCGTGCAACCAGTTCGCTAATCAGAATCCAGACACACGAGAAGGCCATAGAGTTCGTGAAGCAGTACAATGTGACGTTCCCGTTCTTTAAGAAGCACAATGTGAATGTCGCAACAGCTCGTCCGGTGTCCACGTATTTGAAGACCAAGTTGTCTGATGACTAGTCATGGCCCGAGCCATTAAATGCTTGTCTTAGTGACCAAAATCAGAAGAATCTGAACTCGTCCATGAGTTGTGTCAATTAACTTGGTGTCTTCTTTACTTCTTCACCACTCCTTCCTCCGCTAAACGCTTGGTGATCTGTTTCTCAACGTACGCAAAGAGTTCAGGAACATGATCCGGTAGTTGGCACGATACGAAGCACTGCCGTCCAGTGCGTCGCACCAGTCTCTGTGCGATCTGCTGTTCCTCCATCTCCGGCGCTCCCACAATGGACGTGATGAGTGGCATGGGGCTGTAGCGAGTGGTGATAGCAGTCGACAGCGACCTATAGTAGTACATCGTACACAAATTAATAAAGTAATACTACACATTACTTGAAATGCTATTACTAACCCGAGACGAGGTTTGTCGGTCGCCGACCCCATCCACACGAAGATGCAGTTGCTAAGCAGCCAGATCTGCACCAAGTAGCTCTGGTCCAGCAGTGTCCCGGGCAGGTCAATGATGCGGAGACCTTCGTCGTTCAGCTGAAGCTGCTGTAGTGTCGTGTCGACTGTAGCTATACGGTCATACACAGGTTAGTAATTACTGGTACTACACGAGAGATCCTGAGCTCACTTACGTTCCGCCATTTTGCTATTATACACTTGTTACTTAAGTAAATCCGGTTCTGATTGGTCCAAATTTCACGGCTTTCTACTGTTATTTTTCATATTAAAAATGTCAACCGACGCGAGTCTGGAGGAGCTGGAGACGCGGCTCGTGACGTTCACAGAGCAACTGCAGAACATCCACGAGCTACTGCAGAGTGACCCAACCAATGCCGAGTTTCTGAGCATCGCTAAGGACCTCGTGGAGGTCATCCAGCTCACGAAAGAGACGGTGAGCATGAGTTTGTCCGGAACCCACTCATTTGAGCTAATTTTTGACTTCTTACTGCAATTTTCACTGTAGATTGATCTTAAGGTGAATTCCGCCTTGGCCGCTAAAGTTTCAGAACCACAAGAGCCCCAGGAACACGGTCAGGAGCCGTCTACTCTTGGTTAGAGACCCTTTTGTCGGTATCGGGGCGAAATATTGACTGAATTGTATTATTTCATTTGGCTTAGAACTCCAATATTTGCCTGGTTCTGTGGTTGAAGCACTGCAACAAGGAGTGTGGTATCCGGCCCATGTGGACTCCGTGACAAGCGATGGTAGCTACAACGTCAAATTTTTGGGCTTCGACACCACTGCAGAGCTTAGAGAAAATGCTCTAAGAAGCATTGAGGTCGATGCAGAGGAAACAGCCAAGTTACCAGCGAAGGAAACGATTTCAGAGGGATTCAAATGCCGAGCCAAGTACTACGCAGACGCAGTAGTGTATCCGTGCTCGGTCACGAAGGTCACAGAATTGGGATTTCAAGTGCTGTTCGACGGCTATGGCAACTCGGAGGAGGTGCCGTATGAGTATTTGAGACCTGTGGTGTCGTCGCCGCAGCCAGAGGTAGGCACCACTGCTCCGACTAGCACTACTAACGCAGTTAATGGCGCTGTTACTCATACTGCCACCTCAACAGCCCCGATAGTGGCACCTGCGGTTATTCACAAACCCATCAAGATTCCCGAAAACTTGCAGATTTTGCCCACGGACACGGAAGCTGAAAAGGAGCGCAAGCGTAAGAGGGTGCGTGCGATTAAAAGCCTGAATCGGCACAAGACCATCGACAATGAACGCAACATCAAACAGCACGACTGGAAGGCCTTTCAGAGCAAAGCCAAGAAGAAAGGTTTGAAGAAAGGTGTTAGTGGAGTGCTTTCTAAGCGTGGTTCGAGTATGTTTGCTTCTCCGGATACAGTGGAAGGCCGCGTGGGCGTTGTGGGCAGTGGTCAGGGCATGACAAGCTTTCAGGATGCACGGGACAAGAAACCCAAGCACGCTTAGAGCAAGGTAGGCAATGCGGATCGTCAGTTTTTGTTGCAGGGGCTGCTGTGGTCTGTATTGATACTGCATTTCCTAGTATATCGCAGTTGACGCAATTTGTGAATCCCTTTAGGAGTTGTTTGTATTTCAGTTTTTTGCAGGAACACCACTCAACTCAGATGATGCCATTGGCGGGGCTCACGATGCTGCCGTGCTGAAGGCGCGCTGGTCCAGTCAATCGCAGGCTGTTTTCTCGGTTCCTAGCGTTAGCAACGGAGGTACTGGAACCGGTACGTGATCGATCGCGTCTGGAGCTACTAAGTAGGTAAGATTCGTCATGATGCGCTGCTTCAAGGTCATCAGGTTCGCTCCACCCGTGACCTCCTGAACTTGAGGCTGAACCAACTCTACTTCCTGTTCTTGATGCATTCACTCCCGAAGGCGAAGCCATAATAGTTCTCACAGGCAACGTAGGTAGCAAAAGCGACGAATCGGTCGATAGCAACCCCTCGTCAAACGGCGATTGCACCTCTACAACCTCTGTGTATCCCGCTAAAGACGAAGGTCGAGACTGGACGGAGGAAGCAGATGAGATCGGAGATAAGACTGCCATCGCTCCCAAACTTGCACCAAGATCACCCTGGTCTTCTTGCTGATGCTGTTGAAGGCGCCGCTGTCGAGCTTCAATTTGCTGTTGCGCTCGTAAATGGCTCGTGAGTTGTTCTATGCTCTGCTCGTAGCCTAACGAGACGTTAAACTGGTGCACCATGCTGCGAGAAAAGGTGTAGCGTTTAGCAAGATCTACCTTGTGCAGCGACAGCAGAATGGGCACAAGTAGTTTTCCGCGGTCTTCGGCAAACGCTAACTGGTCGGCAAGTAAGTCGCAATTCGCAGATAGCGGTGAAAGTACTACCAACACGGCGGAACAAGCGAGAATAGCATCCTTGGCTGCAAGTTGCCGAGTTTGTACTGGCAGACGAGCAACCGGCTGATCGGGGCCGCCCAAATCTGTGCCAAAGCCCCCACTTTGAGACTCAGCACCCACGTATTCTTGATGCTGGTGCGCGTATTGAACTGCTGGAACAGTCTGATCCACGACACAGCGAATGCCTTGCTTCAGAAGCGACTTCTGGAGACGTAGGCAAAATGAATGGTGGAAGTCTCCATGGGCTATATACACGAACGCATCCGTAGCAGAGGTAAACGCTAGCGATGAAGTCAGCGACCCGATTCTTCGCAAAGGGCGGAAAAGCGGTACGTTGAGTGGACCCTCCGGGAAACTAATTTGCGAATTTGAGGTGTCAGTGTCTTCACATTCGCTATATTTGCCACGCTCAGCAGGAATTCCACATAATCCTTTGTCTTCTTCCTCGGGAGGATAGCACTCACTATCATTACGACGGCTTCCACGGCGAGAGATATCTTCAATTGCTGTACCGTTATCGTCGTGACCAGGCAGTTGTGTTTGTTGCTGCTCCAGCTCCTGACGCCTAGCTAATCGGGCACGATGTTCCTCGATTTGGTCCTGGATGCCATCCAAAAGCATTCGCAGGCAATGACAAAACGCTTCGTCATTGTAGTCTGGTACCAATTCAAGGCTACTCGCATTACGCTTGCCCATCATGTTGGCCACATCGTTGGTCGTCTCATCTTCACTTCGAAAACCTGAATCGCCTTCACGAGAATCTGTGTCCATAGTGTGAGAACTGTTACTATTCATCATTGGCCGCTCTGTCTTCGTTTCGTCGCCTTTGTCTTCTTCAGACAGCGGGTATGGAACTGACGCAGTCGCATCTACGGTATAGTTATGCTTGACCGCTGGACGGAAATCAATCACCTGACGGGTCCACAGGTACACTTGCAGCTCCTCCGATATTTCCATGTCCTCGCACTGGATAGCAACGACTGGAATATTCTGCATCTTCGCGAAGGCTAGCTCTTTCATGCACCACTGTGACTGTGGGTAGTCCTTGGTCAGTACAGCCAACACAAGTGCGCTGCTCTGGATACCTCGAGCAATTTCCTGACGCCACACCGATCCACCTGTAATGCCGGTGGGTCCCATGGTGTCAATCCAGGTCGTTACTCGCTGGCGTTCCAATGCATCTCGTATCTTGCGAGCCAACGGCGCGTGTGCGTGACTGTAGCTGATCATCACATCGCGTTGACCTGCCTCCTTTTTCACAGCAAACCGCAGTGCTGGTGACCGTGCACAATCAATCGCACGTTGACCAAGTAGATTTACAGCTGTCAAGCTTAAACCTGCTCGCACAAACAACACGGCCGCGGTCTGGTTACGCCGACGGAGCGCCACATGAAGAGCTGAATCACCGTTACTTGTACGCGTAGCATGAAGATCCACACCGTAGTCAAGTAACAACTGAAAAATGTGCGGATCTAGTCCACGAGCCAATGATCTCTGCCCGCTCAGCATCACACCGAGACCCCCATCCTCGTCACCATCGTCAAATTCATCGCATTGCACACGATCGTCACCGATCTTGTCACGTTTAACTACCGCTGTCTTTCCGCCTCGCTTGATTGATGCGCATGCACCGGCAGCGCAAATACAAAGCAACGGGTCGCCTTGAGCATCACGCACATTAACATCAGCACCATTCTCGAGGAGTGCTTCGACAGCACGAGTGCGATTTAAAACACAAGCCCAAGCCAACGGTGTACGCCCAAACACGTCTCTCACATCCACATTAGCCCCATATTGCATCAGAAGACGAATTATCCGCGCATGTCCACGCATGGCAGCCCAATGAAGTGGTGTGCGCCTAAAGCAGCCGATCACTTGTTCACCAAGCGTATCTGGATCTGCACCGTGTTCTAACAAAAAAGCAACTTCTTGACGACGTCCACTGGCACAGGCATCATGAAGAGGAGTTAGCGCCACATCTCCACCATATTTCTCCATCTGGCGTGCCACGGCAGCATTCCCTGCAATCCGTGCAACTTCAAAAGCAGTCAGCAATAGTCCACTAGCGTTTCCAGGCAAAGCTAGAGAGTTGCCACCGGCATCCAGTAGCAACCGTGTGCATTCTTTGTCTACGGCCCAATACAGCGGTGGGGTGGCAAACCGTGGATGAGTGGATAAGGCAGTAGCGTTGGGCTTTGCACCATAACGTAGTAGCAACAACGTGAGCTCCACATGACCCAATGTCACAGCCACATGAAGCGGAGTTAATAGAGTAGCTTGAAATAAGCCAACTGGGCCAAATGGATGAGAAGCACTCGCGAGTCCAGGAGCAGCACCTCCATTACCTGCACCGCCTCCGGCTGACCCATTGACTACCACGCCTACGCTGGAACGGCGTACCACGAAAAAAAGTACGCTAAACCAAAGTCTGTAAATCCACGCCAAGTCGAGACGAAGCAGCTCCAGTTTTTCGAGTTGTTGGACGTCGAAATGCCCGTTAGCAAGCAATTCACGCACAACCTCAATCTGGTCAAAGGCGACAGCCACATGAAGCGGGTTTCGCTGCCCACGAGCAAGCAAGACCAGTCCACCAAGTTTCCAAACGCGCGGTTCATACCATTCCATTGCAAAATCCGGGCCGGAAATGCTTACAGCTGTCTCCAGTAGTGATCGCACTTGTTCAACGTCTCCACGCTTTGCAGCACTATACAGTGCTACCTTGACGTAACGGATCTGCTTCTTAGTGCTACCTGATGGGATCGAAGCACCATTGTCTTGACCTTCTTGAGTACTACCATATCGTTTTTCTCGTACTGCATTGCGCATTCTTTTAAAGCGTCTCCAGCACCCCCACAAAGGTGCTGGTAACCAGGCATAAAGTGGTGTAGCAAATGATTTCTCCACATAGTCGAAGCGGGAATGACCAGGTACGTATCCACGCTGGAAAAGAAAATGTTGGTGAAGCCGATGAAAAAACAATATTTGCCGCCATCGTAACACGTAAGCAAGAGCAGCAACGAACTGGACAGCTAGAAGCATCAAGAAATAACCTGTGGCAAGTTGACGGTCGCAGGCGATAAGCATTTCGGATATACTCCCAGATTCCGACGGCACAAACATGATGACGAAGATATAAATTAGGTAGGGGATTTCAAACACCACAATAATTTCGCACAGCGTGAATAAATACGTCTTCTCGAAGCGCTGGTGTTCATCAGTAATATTTGCGACTGAAGAAGAGGGAGCCACAGTTGACGGCTCGTTGTTGGTGGATGAAGTCGAGCTGACCGATGAGTAATCTCTGCGTGCCCGCCTGTATAATCTGCACGCCTTAAAATTGAGTGCAGGCAAACATAGCAGCACGTTTGCTACAAGTGAGTACGCGTACATGTCCAAAAATTCAAGTGAATGATCATGACAGTGCTTCATCGCGTCATCTCCCGCACCTTCATCCTTATGCTTTAAAATCGCCGGCACGACGACATGATTGAGCAATTCTCTCAAGAAATACACCACCACAATAAGCGTCGAGTTGGCCACCATCCGTGCACACAAGTACGTGTTGCTGTCTCTCTTGAGCCACGGAAACACGCACCACAACACACGTCGTATTCTCATATAACACCACCAAAGCTTCCTGATCCGCATCTGTCCACTAGCATCCACGTAATAATTACAGGACGGCAATGTTGTGTTGCCGCATGGTTTCCCACCTAGCTCCGCAATAGCAGCATTGCAGTCTGCAAGATCTCCGCACTGTTGCTCGGTCGTAAAGCTGTTCGAGGCCCTTGACGAGTGCACTGACATCGCTCGTTTGTGCCAATGACGGTGATGTTCTGAAGTAGTTTCTGAGTGTCTGGAGCCGTGTGTCCGTCCTGCTGAACTTGCAGACACTTGTCTGTAGCTATGAGACGGCGTCACTGCCGCGTCCATTAGTGGAACCTCGTAACTGGACAATGAAGACGATGGCGACTGTTTCTTCTCACTTGGGCTTGGGCTCCGGAACGCTTGAGTCCGTCCATTAACGGAAATAGGGGACTGCAGGGCGTGGAAATAGCTGGAGATGCCTTCTGTCTGGACGTTGGCGGATGCCGAATGAGATGCAACGGATGCGTTGGTGGCGTTACCGCTGTGCTCGGAATGAAGGACGTCGCACTGCAGCGACGGAAGCTCCGTGGGCGACGCCATGGCGCAATGCGCAGACTCTGCTCCTTTCTGCTCTATACCTGGTCTGGTACTGTACGCGGTCGAATCAACTCTGGATGTTGACGCGGCTGTAAACCATAAAACGGAAATACCGTATGTCGTAAATCGCAGTGCACTGTATACCGTATTCGCAACGTATGGAGGGCAATTGAGGAGCAACTAAACTACGCTATGAGAATTCGGGACCCAGGTGGACCCGCAGTTCGAAGATCGTCGTTGTACTGCGCTCTGCACTGGAAAGACTTGGTTTCACCATACTTGGACGGTCGCATACTCGCACCTGAGGAATAAATCCTCTGCCCACAGTACGGGAAATGGCACCCTTAGTGATTTGTGTATCTCCATTTGCTGTCTTGAGCAAGAATGTGTTGATGATAAGTGGGAATATCGAATGCATTGAATAAGTTGGTAAGTTGATAAGTTGCAACGCTTTCGAGTGCACGTAGGGCAGCCTGCTCAAGGGCGCTATAGCATAGTATAGAGCCTTCTAGAGGCGGGTGACTGCCGCAGAGTTCAAGCTTCGCCGCGAGAATGTGTTTAATTGACACGTTGAATGCGTAGATAGGTTGGTCGTTCGCGGATGCTCATGTGCGCACTTCCGTCAAATTGCAAAATGGCTACGGTGACGTCGCTTTCTATCAACCAAATCCGAGGAAAAAGTTTCTGTCCTATCGCCGAAAAGCACTGTTCCGGTCTTGCAGGTGTTGTCAACAAAAGTTAATTTGTCCCTATTTACCTCCAGTACTTGTGTTGAATTGTCGACATTTTATTGTACTGGAGGCATTTCAGAATCAGTGTGCTCTCTGCTTCCATGACTTTGTTCAGACAACCGCTGAGCTGGGTTGTATTTTCTTCGGGTTTTTTACTGCGCACCAAAGAACGAACTTCGTAATGTTGGCATCCTTGACCTTCTTGTTCGCAAGCTCAGATGCCTACTACTGGAATTACAAGTTGTACTTAGATGTATCAACTTGTTGTAATCTATTACGGCGACATAGCATACACAAGAAGAATACGAACAAACACCTATATGACTATCACCTCCACATGCGGTACAATGAACTGATTTACGTTTTTGTAGTGGGTCTCAATACTTGAACAAACACGAGGGAAGCTGGCGCTTCCTAGCAACCTTCCTTCTATTGCTTGTCCTTGCTGAGGTAGATTGTAATCTAGCTAGACTTGCTCTATGCTACTTAGCTGAGGTTTATCTATCCGTATCAAGAGGGCTACTCGTCTTCTAGATGCCTATACCAGCTTTGCCTCACATTCTGTGTGGCCCAGTGCTGTGGACGAGGCTTGGCTCTTATTGCCAGCCACTACAGTTTTTAATGATGCCTCTTAAGGTAATGTGTGATGGCTTGGATGTCCAAGCAAAACCTGGTCTCGATTTCTCTAATTGATCGACCAAACAAAACACGCAAAAGTGATTATTAGATTTCCGTTTTGTGATGAAGATTGAGAGTATTTCCCCTCAGCAAACCACTTTCCGCTCCAACCCGTCACTTAATCAGGCGAGACAAATTCTGCCCACAGCAATGGATTTCTTTACCAATGGAAGATCAGTCACAGCGAAAATACACTCGCCGTAAAGAACAACTGCAATGGTCTTCCGTTGTAAAGATGCTATGTGTCGTAATAGATTACAACAAGTTGATGCACTATTAATAAGTACAATTTGTAATTCCAGCGATATGGCTTACCGATCTGAAGTATGCACCTCAGCATTATAACAGAGACTTGAACGATCCTTGGCTCAATTCCTGGCATTAGATATCAACAGACTCCACGCGCCCCTCAGCTAGAAGCAATCACACCGAGCTCACCCGACAGTCAGTCAATCAAACGTGCTCGGTGGATGAGTCCAGTATCATCACCTCTAGGTCACGTACGACGGATAGACCGTATTCTTGTTAGCATCAGACCCGGATATCTACTCTCCGCCACCTATGCATCGCTCATCAAGAGTAGGTTCTCAGTGTTGGGAGTGTCGACGACTCGCGATAGCGTACACACTCGCTGCTCTTGACACTCTTGCTTGTACTGGTGTTAAGCATTGTTTATTTGTACTCGAACCTTTCGCTTACGTACACATTGCGGACTGTCCAAAACATTTGTCGTTATGGATACGCACCAATTCTTGATGGGATTCAACCATTCAAGAGCGTG
>PCFV01000716.1:0-15953 GCA_002812785.1 Phytophthora litchii | reverse complement strand
GGCGCGAAGCGTGCTAGAGCTATGAAGCAGCTATAGTTGTTCCAGCATTGCTAGTTTCAGTCATACCGAATGGAACGATGCTGATCCCAAAGGCTTCTGCTCGCTTTCCATTGATATCCCGAAGCAGAGGTTCGCTCGTTCGTAATTTCTCCAACATTGGACTAATATTTTTGTCCATACACTCAATGTTTTGATAAACGACCTCAACGTCGACTGCGAGTTGTTGAAAGATCAAATCAGCCATGTGCTTCATTTCTCCTTCTGGGACTTCAATGCGTCTTGAACGCTTTCGTGCTTCAGGATACGCCATATTCCATAGTGCCGGTCGTTTGTCCAGTAGATTCTTCATATTTCGAATAAATTCTTTTTCTTTTTCAATACTCTTCATCAGGTGCATGTGTTCCCTTTCAGCTCTCAGTCGTCGTTCCAGTTGACGCACACAGGCATCTCTCCACACAAACTTTTGGCCACAAATCTTCTCTCTATCTCTTCCTTTCCCTTGCCGATTTAATGTAACTCGAGGTTCTCCACTTCGTGTCTCAGCTGTTGAAGCTCTGCATTCCGCTCCTCCCTCGCTTTGTTATGGTTTAATTTCTTCCGTTTTCTGGCAATTGATGGGATATCAGAGGTACTTGTCATATAACCTGGCTCCTCAACATCTAAATCTCCAAAAAATACGCCAATATCTCTATCGGAATCGTCATTATCAACATGAAGCGAGTTGAGGAAGTTCACTGCTGCCTTGAACTCGTCTTGCATTTGATCTGATAAAAACAAAATGCTGATTGGTCAATTAATAATTTAGTGTGTAGTACACCATTACGATCTAAGATACGAATAGTCGCAGGATGGCACTACTTGCATCATTTCTAGCGGTGTGTGGTCTTCTCGGCTTCACGTGGTGGCTACTAGCGCATTATAAAGATGACAAAGTGTCCACGGTAGTACATGCTGCAGTGTTTACGAGTTGGGCGCTGGGATTTCTGGGTCTGCTGTTACTCCCAATGGATTTGGCCACTAATGGTCTCGTTGCAAGTTCTCAATCTCCTAGTAACATTGGGGAGGAAAAGATCATGTTTAAAGAGTATTTAAGAGGTTGGAGACTACTGTACTGGCTCACGTTCTTCTTGAGTTGGGTGGGACTTCCGTTTCTGGTGGAATTCCGCCAAAATGGCGAGTTTGAGCTGGATAAACGCGTGTTAAGTTCATTTCGATACTTGGTCTTTCATTGGAGTGTGCTGGCTGGTGGGTTATTTGTTGTAGCTCTTTACTTAATATTAGTTGACCATTTGACGCTCTATGGGGTGTTGGGGCTCGCTATGGCGGCCAGTAACACGTACGGGTTACTGTGGGTCATCGCACTGCTAGGCCACGGGCTTGTGGAGATCCCTAGAGGGTTTTGGATGCAGCGTGTGGATGGTGCACAACTTCAAAAGTTACACTTTCAGGCGGTGCAGCTACAAGATGAACGGATGGAAGCGAGATTTGAGTACGATGATGTTGTCGCTGATGTTCGGGATGCGTACCAGCGCATGGTGCAGGCTGAGAGTGACGCTATCATTCTAACAAGTGATATGCAGTACGTGAAAACGTGTCTACTGTATGTTATAGAACTGGTTGAAAAGAGTAAACCTGCTTTCAGCCGTCTTGATGAAGGCACTAACGCCAAGCGAGCCAACAAACTAGCCTCGTTTACTGATGTGTCTAATAAAATGAAACGTGGACACAGTAATATTGGTCGAACATCTTGCAAAGCGCCAACCCTTCCAGAAACAGTTGAATTACATCGTCGTGTGCGGATTGCACAGCTGGAGTTACGACGATGTGATCAAGCATTCTTGGAACTCTGCATCAACGTGGATGTGCTGCACGACCGCAATACACAGCGTGCACTACCAGCAGGGAGCCTCTACCCGGAAACATCAGTTCTCAACCGCTTGCACAATTTTTTCCTGGATGTACGCCACCAACTTCGTCGCTGGGTTACGTCTCCAGTTGCTGTTGTGTGCGCCGTTATTACTGGCTTTCTGTCGTTTTGTATTATGTGGGGCGAGCTTACGATGGGTTGGCATGGGTCATCATTATCCCTGTTCCGCTTTCTAATCGCTGTAGAAGCTGAGGAGACTAGCAGCAGCCTACGAAGTGCGACAGAGCTCATTTCGGCGTTGTTGCTTGTATATCTGGCGCTGTGTTGTTATACAAGCCTCTTCACGCTTCGGTTGCCGGGAAAGTACGCGCTTCGTGCGCATGGTAACTCAACAGAGTTGTGCCTGCTGAAAACATCTATTTATCAGTGCCGCCTACAGTTTGCGTTGGGTCAGAACGCACTGCTGTTGCTTCGTGGAGGGGGCCTTGCCGAGGGTACCGCCTTCAATGTCCTGCTAGCAAATACACGAGTTGTTCATGTTTTTGGGAGGGGGTTCGCGGTTTACGCACCACTCGCAATGATTGCGTTGGCTGCTTTCTCACTAACCGACGGATATGCTCGAGTCATGCGTCAACTGGGAATTGAGCAATACGAGCAGGTAATTCCTGGAGACCAATCGCACGCTGCTTCTATCGCTGAAGGAGAAAAATTGGTGCAAAAAGGTCTAGAGCGATTTCGGGTGCTGATTTCTCGCAAGAAAAAAATCTACGAAACTGGAGCTGCCGGTGGTGGGTCTTACGGCTTTGCCTCATCTGCGGCTGGGACTCAATCTCTACTGGTTGATGATGAAGAGGAAGGGATCTTACAGGAAAGCACAAATGAAGGTACTGTATAAGTAATTGGGTTCTAAATATGCTTGGATCGTGAAGAACCATTTCTACATGTACATCCTAGTGTGTTTCACTGTTCAATGGATTTCAAACACTTTGATGTAGTTCTATGCTATAAGTTTAACTCGTCGAGGTAAAAGTCCAGCCCAAGCAAGTCTTCGTGAATCAACTTGTCGGCCTTCACAGCATCGTCGGGTTCTTTTGAAGGTGACGCGAAATCCATCCCAAGTGTCTGCTTCTCGATAGCGTTATCTTCTCTTCCATTGGATGTTGTTCTAGACTTCTTCTTGTACGTAGACGTTTCATCGTCCTGTAGTCGTCCACATTGTTGCAGGAAGATTTCTCGCTCACGTCCGATTGCTTCGCTCTCTTTCATGTCGATCTCATGTTCTTCCTGATTATTTCCACGCTCGGGGGAAACCCGTACAGCAACATCATCTTGTCTTGCCTTGCACCGCACAAGTTGTTTCTGAAGACTATCGGAGTGGGCTCGCTCTTGTTGCAGTTGGCTTTGCACACAACGTAGCTCTGCGTTAGCCTTGACAGCAGCAAGTTTGTATACTGGGAATTTCTGTTCAATAAAGGCATGAGCGGACTTTAGCTCCTCTTGAGCGATCTCAAGTTGGAGGCGCAACTCAGTATTTTCTCCTTGCAACTCTTCAACCTGAACATCCATCTTAAAGAACTCACGTGATCTAAGACGAGAGACTCGGGAGTTCGCGTATGCAGTATTATCGCTATCAGATGCCGAGCTTTGAAATTGCTGTCTTGCTTGGATCGTTTCCACCTCTTCTTTTAAGGATCTGGCCAACGTTCGTAGGGCCCCAATTTCCTCTTCTTGTCTCTTATGATCCGTCAGAACTCTCTCTAATTGCTCACGAAGACGTTGACATTCGACTACATCTTCGACAGCACTAATTTTTTCACTTGTAGTTTCAACTTTGTTCAAGGCCAGGATGGATGAAGATTCTCTTGCTGGTCGCTTGTTAGAAACCTTTTTCGATAAAACCTGGACAGACTTAGAGGGAAATCTGCTCCCTGATGAATATCCCTGTCGACTTTGTTGACCATGTTCGCCCTTGGGGATTGTACGTCGCTTCATATAACACTAAGATCGAGATAATAATGTGTTTGTAGTAAAAATAACGTTCTCACCATACTTGCGTTTTCTTCTTCAGGGATGCAGGAGCTGCAGTATTTGTCTCGCAATGAGAAGAAGCGATTAGTGAAGGGGTGGAATTCTACGCAAACTTCATCGAATGTTGCTCGTGTTGTTCCTAGTGAAGAACCTAATGAGGACAATCAAATAGCACGCTCCGATAGTATGAAATCACTCTTTCTAACGCCACCAGGAGCATTGGCCTACGAAACTCATCGAACTGTTACGTGGCGCAGCACTTCTATCTCCACCAATGACTGCCTAGATGATCATGATCTTCTTCACTGCAATCAGCAACAGGACGAAAAATTACCCAAAACAGTCGCCCAGGTGAAGCACGCATACCGTGTCCGTGCACGAAAAGAAGAAGAACATGATGCTACCAAAGCAATTCGAAAGCGAGAAATGATTCTGGAACTGCGAGGGGGACCGCGACACAAGCGAGAACCTAAGGCGAAGGTACTGCGTCAGCAACAAGCGCCATTAGAAGTGTACCACGACAAAGTTGACACTGAAGAGAAGCAAGATAATGTGATGCTAGGTGCACGCCAAGATGTGTTTGATGGCGAGCTCCAACTATCCAATTTACCTGTGGAAGATATCTTAACAAACGTAGCATACCGGAGTGAGGTGCTTCGACAGATTCGACAGAAACTTTCCTGTGGTAGCGAAATTCTTTTGCAAAGTGACTGCGCCAACTTAAAGGAGACTGTGAGCAACACTCGATTAATGCTGCAAATGCTTTGCACACAAAGTCTCGCGTATTGTGTTCGAGAGCAAAATGTCGTACCAGAAATTACCAATCCGCTCCAATCCACAACTCGACTATCTCTGCGTTTATTCCCACGACACCAACCGATAAAGACCAGCACGTTACAGACTACACACACATAATCATAGACATCAACACGCTATGTATGCTTAATTCTTCTTGTTTGTTGATCCAGGGTCGTTAGATGAGTACAAGATTCACATGAGATCTCAATTCTCACCTTAATTGGTATAATGCTCCGAACCTGCGTTGTAAACAGTTCTATCCCATACATACGGCAATCTACCTCCATCCAAAATCTGCTTACGTGAGAGCTACTATTACCAAATAGTATATGAGATTCGTTCGAGCAATCTTAGCAAGGAATGAGTCGAGCTAAGAACGCCCAGGGATTATGACATTATCGACTTCGTCGATCCCATTCGCTCTGTTGTAGATCGGCTTGTAGACGCCAGCAATGGACTGTTTCCGAGTACCAGCACCAGCCCAGTTGTCCTTATCAACCTTGAACACCTTAGTGAGAACATCCATGGAGTCTCTCTTGATTTAAACAGCATGCTTTGGTATTTGGAGGCTGCTGCAGACGTATATGGAATATTATTCATTGCCCTTGAAACCATGATAGCGAACTGGCCTTCACCTCCAAACCCGTCCCTAAACGCTCTGAACAGGAGTAGCGAGAAAACTTCATCAACGGACTTCTGGCTGTTCAGACAGCCCTCCAACTACCGAGTCTGCAACTTCGTCGCGATAACTCTCGAACTCCTGGACTATTTTGCCAGCACGAGCGCCAATGACAATTATTTTTCAGGGTGTTTTCTGTTAATGCACAAAACTTAACCAAAGCAAATTATTGTTTGTGTTTGCGCGGAGACCGTGGTTCTAAACGCATATGAGTAAATTAAGCATAGTAAACTTCCCGTTCATCATAGAATAATACCAGGGATCTATCTCATCGGGCCTGGAGTTAAAGGATCTTATCGATACCATTGTTTTTTAGCAGTTTATACGCATATGTGGGGATAGCAGTAGCCAGAAGAGCATTGCTGTGACCAGCCCAGATCATGTTTACTAAAAATTCTTTGGGAGTGAAAGGATTAATGGGCAATTAGACGCCGGTCAAACTGAAGCTGGTATTACTGACGTCTTTCAGAGATTGATGGGCGGTGTTATGAAGGATGAATTCTCAATCATACTACGTTCAATAAAGCTCTGAAAACATTTCTCTAGTTAATTATGGGTTGAGTTATGTGTTTTTGATGAGTGGAACTAATCTTCATGTGGCGTTGAACACTCTTTCACCACTTCTTCTTAAAGATTGATGGAGTTCTTGGAAATGATCGATTTTCATGACCCGAGAGATGAACGGCGCTCCATGGTGTTACCAGCGAGAACGAAACCATCAGTCAGTTCATATCTACAATCTATCTCACAGGGATTCGTTCTGATTCCAATCCTAGGTGTTGAATTCCAAACAACATGTTGAAGTACTAACACAATTGATGTCTACCACATCAATTGCTCAAGTGCTCAATACACTATGGACACCAATTCCGACTCCTTCCCTTATAGTTCTGCTAGTGGTGATGGTTATTTGTCGTCTTTGGGAGGTAACGAATGGGACCCCGATGTGCTTCTAGGAGCCATGAGCGATATCGGAGACTTTGGTACCGACGTAGAGGCTGCAACCCCCTTCTTCTGGACAAATACTCAAACAACGGGAGATATTCCGAATCAAATATTTAGAAGTGCAGCCTTTGCGCAGAAGAAGAAGAAAAAACTCAATTATGACCCGAATAAGGCAAGAAATGAACGTCGTTTGGAACTGGTGGAGCTGCGAGATGAAGCCAAAGCGCTCGAAATGAAACTCAAGCAGTTGCAAATTATTCGAGGAAAACAGAAACTAGTAGATTGTCGACGCGAGACCGATCCATCGAGTTCTACTGGAAGCTCCAGTGGTGGAATACCGGCTGTATGGAAAGAGGTGTGCATACGTCAACTAGAACAACGACTCAGAGCTGAGCGCGAGAATGTCCATTTGAAGAAAAGTTGTGAAAAAGAGATGCAAGTTGTCAAAGGACTCCAAAAACTCCTTTATAAACACCCGTCGCAACGGGACTTCATGTATCTGGGAGAAAATACCCAAACAAGACGCATCGAGATTCCTACAGGGTGCTTGAAACAAATGGCTACTATGATCTTCGACGAACTTTCAGTTGGTGTCGAGAACTCCTACCGGGTTGCGGAACTTATCGTTGAGATGAACAGTCCTGTCCCGACGAATGAGATGACTCAGAAGCCACTTTTGCGTGATGCCTTGAATGGCATGCGCATTGAAGTATTCGACCACCACATATTGCCGTTTGACATGCGCGAGACTGGTGATGCGTGGTGGAAACACTGGAATAATTACAGAGGCCACTGCTCAGAAGAAACAGTTGGCAACATTGTCGCTGAAAGCTTTGGATTGGAGTTTATGAACGCGATGGCAAATACTTCTGCTACATTCTACGTACAGCAGGTCTTAAGACGGCATGTTGAGGACCACCGCACCGTGATCGTTTGGAACGCGTATGTCGAGCCATTCACTTTCGAGAACGAGCGCGTCAATGGTGTTTATTTTCAGGAGCAAAGCCATGTGCTTATCAAATCTGATGAACTGAATTCTTCTATCACTACGAACGAAGTCTCAACGCGTATGTCGACTTGCGAGATCATCACACCTCATTTTTTAGATCCAAAGTTGAGGGACGATCCCAGAATTGCCGCACTGACAGATTTTGTGGCGAGCTCTCTGTCCTCTAATATCATGATGCGCAACGAAAGGGTGGAGGATTTACTGTTGGATCAGAGTTTACAGCGACGTAGCTACGGATAGTCAACACTTTAACGCTGCCAGTCTGCCGTATGCATTCCACGGCCAACTTAAATGCTTACACCACTTTCATGCTGTACTCAATTGGTCACGATCGTCAGTGAAACGAAACACACATTTATTTATCGATACACTGCTGTAGTGCCTGGTCTAGCAGTAGAGTCTCCACCATCTCGCTAAGCGCCATGATGTTTGTCGACAGAGCACTCACCAAAAAGTTGATCATTGCCCGTGTCTTGGCGTCTTCTTTCAGCTTGGAATCCAAAAAATGCGGCGTGATCACATAGCAAGTCGAGACGCGCGTCGAGCACCCTGTGCTAACCCCACATGATCGCTCTGAACTCCAGTCTTCAGGTTGAATCAGTACATAATTCTGCTCTAGAAAATAGACACCCCCAACTCTTTCGTTGGCGAACCCAAATGGTTCTACATACGAATCCCACACATACACAATGCGATCATCTTCGACATGTCGTTGAGAAATCTGCTGCGCATAAGCTGTAGCAGAGGTATTGGCCTTGAAGTCGTTCATCTCGAGTCCAAAGGTTTCCGTAATTTTGTTCGCTGCGAGATCTTGAAATCGCCGGCCTCTATAGTTATGCCAGTTTTCCCACCATGCAGCTCCAGTAGTGCGCATATCAAAGGGCATCGTTCTTCTGTCATAAAATGTTTGTTCCATGCCTTTCGTCATGGTTCCCTTATCTAGCAACGAGCTGTGACTTATCAAATTCATAGGAACAGGTCGCTTCGTCTCGAACGCACTCTCCACCTTGCTGTAACACATTTTCACTCCAGCTGCAAGTTCTTTGAAGATCAGTGTAGCCATTCTTTCAATATATCCAGCCGGAATATCTGTCCGTCGAGTTTGTTTCGTTGCTTGAGGCTCTGCATCCATCGATGAAACATGTCGTTTGTAGAGCAACTTCTGGAAGCTCCTGACAAGCTGCTTCTCCTTCTCGTACTGTTTCTTCAGTCTAATATTCTCTCCTTCAGCCTCCAATCTTCTACTAATTTGACGCGCACAAATTTCCTGCCATACAGGAGGCACTCCACTATTATTTTCAATGGAATGACTCAACTGTTCAATTCTCTTCAGCCTCTCGTTTCGGAACTCCACTATTATTTTCAATGGAATGACTTAACTGTTCAATTCTCTTCAGCCTATCGTTTCGGATAGTCCGCAGTCTCTTCAAAGTGAACTCTAACTCTGCCACCTGTCGCTGCAACTCAACCAATTGAAAGCGACGTTCGTCTCGAGCTTTGTTTGGGTTAATTTTCTTCCTCTTTTTCCTTGTGGTCAAAGAATTGGTTGTTGCTGTCTCGGAAGGAGGCATTGTCGTCGTCTCTACGCCGCTCAAGTCTTCAATATCTCCATCTAATATGCCCCAATGTAACTCAGGCTCCCAGTCAGCAGAAGAAGTAGAGAATTGGGGCAGGTGGAGCGCAGTTGAAGCGTCTGGGGCCTCGTCCAGCAACGCCAACGTCTCGTCTAGTTCCGACGCCATTGAGCCTCAGATTCGGATTTTTAACGTTTTCTGATTGGCTTGTGGATTTAGTGTGGCTTACACAACTATCGACCAACCCTGACCCAACGTGGTACAAGACCAGACCAGACCCAGACCCAAGGACATCAAATGCAGAAGAAGAAGAAGCAGAACAAGAACAAAGCTCGTGATGAACGTCGCTTCGTATTGATTCAACTCCATGATGAGGTGGAAAAACTGGAGTTTACTCTCAAACAGCTTCAGAATATGCGAAACAAACAACAAACACTTGAAAATTCAAGTAATGGTTCAAAGGAGAATAGCGGAGTGCCATTGATATGGCAAGAGATCTGTGCACGTCAATTACGCAGACGATTGAAGGCGGAACGCGAGAATTCGCAATTAAAGCAAGAGCTTGAACGGGAGAAAGAACTCGCCAAAAGTGTCCAGAGGCTGCTGTACAAACGGCGAATGCCAAAGGAGACAGGTCCCGAAGCTGAGAAACACACGAGACGCACTGATACCCCTGCAGGGTACGTTGAACGGATGGCTGCATTCATCTTTGACGAACTCGCAACTGGTGTTGAGATTATATATCGCCAAGCCGAAGGTGTGTATGAAGCAGTCACTTCATTTCCAACGATTGAAAGACCATTACTACGTGGCAGTGTGAAAGGAAAAGATGCAAAGTTATATGACAGAAAAGTCTTGACTTTCAACCTGCGTGCTGTTGGTGACGCGTGGTGGCAGAATTGGCACAACCACAGACAGCGAAACGTACATGAGAGTTTGGGCGACACAATCGTTGAAACTTTCGGATTGGAGATGGACGACTTCAATGCAAATAGCTCTGTATCGTCATATGGACAGCAGATTCTACGACGAAGCATTGAAATCCACTGCATTATGTTCGTCTGGAATGCGTATATGGAGCCATTTGTATTTAAAAATGAACGAGTGACTGGCATCTACTTTCTGGAGCAATGTCACGTGTGTATTAAGCCTGAAACGGCAGATGGAGGCGAGTTTTCTACGAGTATGTCGACCTGCTACACCATCACGCCTTACTACTTGACTAGTGAGTTGCAGAAGGACCCGAATGCTACAGCCGTCGTCGATTTTTTCGTGAGCTCTTTATTTTCAACTATAACGATGCGCAGCGAAATGACCGAGAATCTGCTGCTTGATCAAGCACTAGAGAAGTATAATTTCATGTAGACATTCGACCACTTGGAACTACTAGGTATGCAGTACATGTACTCAGCGAATAAATGATGTATTACACCTGCAAATCATCAAAGTTCAGCCAGCGCATTATGCACGAGAACGAGAGTTTCGAGTTAATTGATGCCCTAGCGTTCGGCCATGGCATCCAGCTCGTCGACAGTGTCACTGCTGACGCTACAGAGTTAATGCCTCGATTGGACAGCAGCGAATGGGATCCGCAGTTGATTTTGGAAGCACTAGAGGAATATAATGATCCTGAGCACTCGACTACCGACCAAGCGGAACAGCTCCCTACTCCTGCAAGTGAATTGATCTTAGATCAAGAGGATAGAGCCTCTGGAACGCCTAAAAGGAAGAAGAAACAGTTTAACCCAAACAAAGCTCGTGACGAACGTCGTTACCAGGTGAATCAACTACGAAAAGAAGTGGAGGACTTGGAACTTACACTGAAGCAGTGGCAGGATATCCGAAGGAAACAAAGCATTTCTACCAACTTGGACAAAGAAGACCGACCTCCTCTTGATGACAATGATAAGGATGTCCCCGCGGTGTGGGAGGAGATCTGTGGGAATCAACTGCGTCAACGACTCGAGGCTGAGCGTGAAAATATTCGCCTCAAGCAAAAGTGCAACGAGGAATTGCAACTCGTACGACGTATTGAGAAGTTGTTGTTCAAGCGACTGAAGCAGCGGGTTGCACCACAGTCCGAAGCGAACAAGTACATTCGACGCACAAATCTACCACCAGGTTACATCAAACATATTGCTGCTGTTTTGTTCGAAGAACTGTCAGCAGGGATCGATATTTGCTATCTGTTGGGAAAAGAGGTACTCGGAGCCAAGACTTCTATCCCTGGAGACATGGCATCTCGTATGCTACTACTACGTGGAGGTCTGAAAGGTACCGAGAGAAAGCTTTTCGACAGACGATTCCTGCCCTTTAGTAGACACGCGACTAGCGATGCGTGGTGGTCAACTACAGAGGCCACAAGGGGGAGATCGCAGACAATGTGGTTGTGGAGAGTTTTGGGGTAGAGATGAATGACGTCAAGACAAACACTTGTGTAACATCCTACGGACAGCAGATTTTAAGACGAGACGTGGAAGATGATCGCACAGTGTTCGTCTGGAACGCGTATCTCGAACCCTTCGTATTCGAGAATGAGCAGGTCAGCGGTATTTACTTCCTCGAACAATGTCATATGATCGTCAAACCAGACGAGGATAGCGTCTCGACCGATGGCAATGAATGCTCTTCCTGCATGTCGGGCTGCTATGTGATCACGCCTTACTTTTTGGATGCAACGATGCAGAATAACCCCAAGACGTTAGCTCTTATAGATTTCTTGGTTGGCGCGCTGTTCTCGAATATGAAGGCACACAACGATGCAGTCGAAGACCTACTACTGGATCAAACACTGCAAAAGCACAGCCATAAATGATGTATTCAAGATCGCTTGAGCGTGTCGTGTTGTAGTGACCACGTTAAATTGCAGAATAATGACTCTAGATCACAACTGTGTGGTCAGGAATCCTTAACCAACTAAGGAATTCATTGACGACATCGTCACCAATACCACTTCTGCTTGTCAATTTTACCAACACGGATGGATCCGTTTGACTGACCTAGCTCAGTAGTGGCACTTTCATCACCTCTTCCGATTCTTCCCACCACTTTGTGGACCTCGTGTTCGCTCGATGATTTCATGGATATCGTTGTTGTCGCCTAGTTTGTCGATACTTTCCAGGTCAGTCGAACAATTCTGTCCGATTCACTTTCCAATTCACCGTGTCACACTCAGCAACAAGCTCCAAACCAACAACCACGACGAGCACGATGCCGCCGTCCACAATCCAAGAAGAATTGACATCCACATCACTACCACAAGTCGAAATCCATTTCAAGAACCTTACACTTCGTGCAGATATGGTAGAAGTCGACAAGAACGACAATTTCGAGATCCCGACAACAAACTACGTCAAGAGGCGATACGGTGGATGCTGCGCCACGAAGACAACAGTTTGTCGTCAGTATGAGCGGTGTCTTTAAGCCAGGTACCATGACTCTTGTGCTTGGCCAACCTGGTTCGGGCAAGTCAGCACTGATGAAAGTCCTCAGTGGTCGGTTCCCCATGGACAAGAATGTGGTGCTGGAAGGTGATATCACCTACAACGGTACACCTCGTGATGTGCTACTGAATCGTCTACCACAGTTCATATCATACGTAGATCAGACCGACAAACACTTTTCCATGCTCTCCGTTCGTGAGACTCTCGAATTTGCCCACACTTTTAGTGGTGGCAGCCTATCTGAGCAGCATTTCACCGACCAAGATGACAAAGCTACTCTCATGAACACCAACTACCCTGATGCTGTGATTCAGCACCTTGGTCTCCAATCTTGTCAAAACACAGCTGTGGGCGACAACATGGTCCGGGGCATTTCAGGTGGTGAGAAGAAACGTGTCACGACAGGTGAAATGGAATTCGGGAACAAGTTGGTCTGCATGATGGACGAGATAAGTACTGGATTGGACAGTGCCACCGCCTTCGACATTATCAACACGAAACGTAGTTTCGCTCAGAAATTCCACAAGACAGTCGTCATTTCGCTACTACAGCCCACTCCAGAAGTTTTCGCTTTGTTCGACAACGTGCTCCTTCTGAATGACGGCGAGGTGCTCTATCATGGCCCATGTAGACAAGTGGTAGAATACTTCAAAGGTCTGGGATTCGTGTGTCCTCCTCATCGTGACATCGCCGACTTTCTCGTCGATCTCAGTACTGATGAGCAGCATAAGTATCAAGTCGATTTACGTGGTAAGATACACCCACGACAGCCCAGTGAGTTTGCAGAAGCATTTACTCGTTCAGGTATTCGCATCGCAACACTCACGGAGCTGTACACCCCTCTTGCAGACGCAAGGCTTTACGATATGGAGACATATGTGAAGTCTATATCGGAATTCCACCAATCCTTCTGGGCTGGTACCTTGACACTGATGCGACGTCAGTTCCTGGTGACCGTGCGAAACAAGGCGTTCTTACGTGGTAAAGCTGTGTTGCTCCTTCTCATGGGTCTGCTTTACTCGAGTGTCTTCAACCAATTCAATTTTGAGGACGTACAGGTGGTTATGGGCATTATCTTCTCCTCGGTCATGTATCTTGCTCTAGCACAGACACCCATGCTCCCGGTGTACTTCGCTGCTCGAGATGTTTTCTACAAACAATGGCGAGCCAATTTCTACCGCACATCAAGTTACGTGGTCTCCATAAGTGTCAGTCAAATCCCAATTACACTGATGGAAAGCCTGGTGTTTGGCACTTTAGTGTACTGGATGTGCGGATTCGTGCAGACTGCGGGTGCCTTCATCTTGTTCGAGCTCCTGCTGTTCCTGACGAATCTTGCCTTCTCAGCGTTTTTCTTCTACATTTCCTGTATCACGGTGGATGTACATGTGGCTAAGCCACTGACGATGGTCTCATTGTTGATTTCGATCCTCTTCTCCGGTTTTGTGGTCACGCGGACGCAGCTACCCGACTGGTTCATCTGGGTGTACTGGATCGATCCCATCTCGTGGGGACTGCGCAGTCTGGCAGTGAGTCAGTATCGCTCTGGGTGTACTGGATCGATCCCATCTCATGGGGACTGCGCAGTCTGGCAGTGATTCAGTATCGTCATGAAGAGTTTGATCAGTGTATCGTGCGCAGTACCAACTACTGCGCCAAGTACGGTATGAACATGGGGGAGTACTACTTGAACTTCTATGACATCCAGACGGAGCGTTCATGGATCCTGTATGGAGTGCTATTCAACCTCGTCACGTACTTCCTCTTCATGGTCCTCGCATACCGGGCACTCGAGTTCAACCATATCGAGACGCACATGAACCTAGCAGCGCCGAAAAAAGTATCATCCACAGACTACGTTGAGCTATCCACACCGAAGGCGATCGAAGAATGCAAGCTTATGTCTGCTAAAGGCGAGGTAGGACTGGCAGTACTGAATCGAGAGAAGAACTTTGTGCCCGTCATTGTCGCTTTTCAGGACTTATGGTACACCATCCCCAATCCAAGAAACAAGAAGGAGTCCATCGACTTGCTTAAAGGAGTCTCGGGCTTCGCGCTTCCAGGCAAAATGACAGCCCTCATGGGTGCCACTGGTGCTGGAAAGACGACCTTGATGGATGTGATTGCTGGTCGAAAGACTGGTGGCAAATTCCGTGGCAAGATTTTGCTGAACGGCTTCCCCGCCACGGAGTTGGCCATTAGACGATGCACGGGATACTGCGAGCAGAGCGACATCCACACTGACTCAGCCACGATCCGTGAGGCACTAACATTTAGTGCATTCCTCCGTCAGTGTAGCGATGTGTCGTCCGACAAAAAGTATGACTCTGTAACGGAGTGCCTCGAACTACTTGAGCTTGAATCGATTGCCGATCGATGTATTCGTGATTGCTCTGTGGAGCAGCTCAAGCGTTTGACCGTCGGAGTGGAGTTGGCAGCTCAGCCGAGTGTGATCTTCTTGGATGAACCCACAAGTGGATTGGACGCTCGTGCTGCCAAGGTCGTCATGAATAGCGTGCGTAAGGTAGCGAATACCGGACGGACCATCTTGTGCACGATCCACCAGCCGTCAACTGAAGTGTTCATGCTCTTTGACAGTCTGCTGCTGCTTAAGACAGGTGGAGAGACTGTGTTCTTCGGCGATGTCGGTGACCACTGTCGTAACCTCATCAACTACTTGGAAGGTATTCCCGGAGTGCCCAAGATTTCTGACGGCTACAACCCAGCAACGTGGATGCTAGAGGTCATCGGCGCTGGTGTTGATCATACCGTTGACGTTAACCCTGTTGATTTCGTGGAGACTTTCAATGCCAGCAGTCACAAGGCCGCTTTAGACGAGAACTTGAGCAGAGAAGGTGTAATGATACCAGTAAACGGTCAGGATGAACTATCCTTCGCCACCAAGCGCGCAGCCAGCAACCTGACACAGATCTATATGGTCACAGAGCGCTTCTTCCGCATGTACTGGCGTGCACCGACCTACAACTGGACGCGAATCGTGGTTTACACGGCTATGGGTCTTCTCTTTGGACTGGTATTTGTCGGCGCCAACTACACATCATATCAGGAGGTGAACAGCGGACTCGGCATGATCTTCTGCACTACAGCCTTCTTAGGTATTGTGTCTCTAAACAGCGCTATACCAGTGACATCAGGGGAACGTGAACCATTCTACCGCGAACGCGGATCGCAAACCTATAACTCGTTATGGTACTTCCTCGGCTTCACAGTGGCAGAGATCCCGTATGTGCTTGTGTCAAGCCTCTTGTATACTAGCATCTGCTTGCCACTCGCCGGATTCACTGTCATCAGCGACCTGGCCTTTTACTGGCTCAACTTGATACTGCATGTGTTGTGTCAGATCTACTTGGGCCAACTGCTGTCGTTCGCAATGCCAAGTGTGGAGGTTGCCGCCCTGTTAGGTGTGCTTTTCAACTCCATCTTCGTGCTGTTCATGGGTTTTAACCCGCCGTCCAGCGCCATCCCTCAAGGTTACAAGTGGTTATTCGACATCATTCCACAACGCTATTCGTTCATGCTTTTCACCGCGCTACTCTTCGGTAATTGTCCAGATGACGACTATGTGAAGGTGATCCAATCACTGGAATCG
>PCFV01000715.1:0-16042 GCA_002812785.1 Phytophthora litchii | reverse complement strand
GCGTGCTAGAGCTAGGAAGATGCTAATCGTAGAGAGATACTTGCAAACATTGCTTTGAGTTTTTCCATGGCAGAGCATGCAAGGAACACACCCACATCGATCCCATCACCACCTTTTTGTGCTTCAGTGACCATAATAAACCCATCGTAGCATGGTAGGCGAGGAACGGATGCATACCATGGATGGCTACCATCAAACTCAGCGTCGTACATACCCATGTGAACATGAGATGTGAACATGAGATCGGAGCCAAAAACGAAGTTGATGCCAACTCGGACAGCGGAAATATTTCTCTGTTCTGTCAGAAAGTTGACAGCATCACGCAGATAGGCATTATCACGCTGAAGAATCGACTCTCTCACACGTCGAGCCAGCTTCCCAAGAGTTGTCGGAGAAACCACGTCTCCTTCTCCATTTGGCTGTAACTCATTATTGGCGTACGTCGACAAAGCATTGAAAATGACATTTCCTACGTAGTTCGAAGGCAAAGGTGGATCCAGACGACGTCGAGCGTTCACACCAGTCGTAATCTTCACGTCTTGACCATGACTGCGCGCTTGCGAGATCATCACCGTGAACAACGCTGTAATAGCGTCTGTCGTACTAACATACGAAGTTTCAGTTCCATCACCTCGAGTTGCGACCTCCTTGATATTTTCCATCATCTTCGGAGTGAAGTGAAACAAGTGATGAGCTGTAGGGGGTGGTCCTTGCGGTGGTCCTTTAGCTTCACCTTCAACTTCAGTTCCAGTCTCTACAACTCGGAACTCCGGATGTGACATCTTTGACGGCTCCCCCGTTCCTTCCAGCAAGTGTCGATCATGATTCACTACTATTCTGTCTTCCTTCTTGACACCACTATAGTGTTGTCCCCACACTTTCATGAAAGTGAACATGGCCTCTCCGTCGAACAGCGTGTGAGTGACATCTACGCCAATGACTAACCCCCCGTCATCCAACAGTGTTCCTTTGGCACAAATAAGCTCCGTCTTGCCTCGTGTGGTCGGCATCAAGTCCCACGAACGCTCCTGCATCGCCTGCTCTGTCGTCATGGAATTCCGTGGATTCGTCTCGAATCGGATACCTGCTGCCCCTTTCAGTCGGGATTCCGCTGTTTGCTTGACATTGACAGCCCCTGTCTTCGGATCGACGTATAGTTCTCCAATGAGATGAGGGTAGTCTTGTTCGACGAGTGAGACGAAGGACGACTGCAATTTGTCCAGGTCATAGGTCGAGGGCGAAGGAGGGAAAATGTACATGATCACAAACCCAAAGCTGTGCATCACCGCGTCCATAGGCGACAGTGGCAGTAGGATTTCGTCCAATGTAGTCGCCATACTTGCAGTGGTTGATGTGTCTTAGTGAAAGCGGAAATGATAAGATAATGGTAATGAGCTGTTCCAACGTCTCCGATATTTACCGCAAGAAACGTTGCGCTCTTGTTCGGCGTGGTAATACACCGCACATATCCTGTACTATGGTAAATACTTTTAGGTTTGCACTTCGACTTGGTGTATATCCTCATGGACCAAACTCATGTCACGAAGCTCAACATGGTTTCGCTATATTGATGATGCATTGGGTTATCCGGTATTGTTGTGGACATCCTAGATTTTCCTATCTTTTTCTTCAGCATGAGTAATAAGTAATAGAGGTTCTTGCATGGAATCGTCTCGAACACTATCGTATTGATCATTTTGGCGGATCAAAGAAGCGAGGAAAGCCACGCTCATGATGTCAGTCATCAGTTGTACCAACATCTCAATCATCGTCCACGAGTTTTGGCTACTCCTCGACATTTCCACAGTTAGATACCAAACGTGGATGACCAGCAGTAGCAACCAGCTACATAGTGCTTGTTTAGCAGCTTTCACACTCTTCATCATCAACGCTAACAAACCACTCACACCGCAGTGCACCAACAACACAAACCACACCATCACTTTCACACCCGAGACTTCTTCCCACTGTCCAAACACTGGAGCCTTTGCATGTTGAACAATCACCAACCATAACGCCACCAGCACGAAATGAACCGAAAAGATGCCGAATAGTACGTTCGCACACGCCACTACAAACTCCATTTCTTTTGACAACAACCTTGAAAGTGTCTGTATTTTCCTGTCAATTATGAGGACCTTCGTCTCCAATATCCCGAGAATATAGTCAATCATATCGTGCATATTGGATAATCTCACTTGGATAAGTGGAAATTGGTCCAAAAACATTCAAATAGATCGTTTATGTAAACCACACAAATATCAGCATACAAACCTCAAGTGTAAATTCCACAATCATGTCGGACATGGAGATGCTAGTGACCGTCGTCTTCGGCAGGCAGTCGACGTCCATTGCAGTTCCCAGTCAATCTCCAGAGGCTCTAGAGCTCCTGCAGACGAATATATATGAGAAATTCCAGCTGGAGCCCAAGTTTCAGCGTCTAGTTCTTCGAGGTCGCGACGTCAAAAGCTTTTCAGATCTCAGCCCCGGCTGCAAGCTGCTAGTGCTTCGGAATCGAGCTTATCACGAGCAGACTACAGTTTCTAAGGCAGTAGAAACTAGTGAAAGCTCTTCCTTAGATCAGTCACCACCACAGGTTCAAAATTCCGGCTCCAAAGCGGTCTCTAAAGCACCAGAGATCGACGTGAACGAACTGGAAGATGACGTGCTTTTAGTGCAGGTATTTAGGGCTAAAGCCCGCTACGATGTGATCCTCCCACGCTCTGGAACTGTTCTAGAGGTGAAGAAGAAGATGAGTGCAGTATTGGGACTCAGTTCGCCTCAGGCATTGCGGCTGGTGGTCAAGGGGAAGACACCGAAAGATGATACAGTGCTGGAGACCCTTACAGGGACGAAGAAGACGATCAAGGCCATGGTATTGCTGCAAGCACAGCAACATGTGATGCAAGAGAAGGAGGAGGATCTGAGAGAACTGCTCAATGAACTGGCCAGTGCTCAGGCAGTGATGCAAAGAGTGCAGAGGCAGATGGCACGCAATTTTACATCGAGAGACGAGAGTTTGTTCGAGTTGTCGAGGGTGTTGGATGAAGGACAACGTATCGCTGGGAACTTGGAGCTGGTGAAGCAACACTTAGCAGGTGCAAAAGCGTCCGGACCCCGGGCAAGTGAACAGACTCTTGAAGCTGTAACACAAGCGATTGAGGAAGCGAACGCGCTAACTGAAGCAGTTCAGGGGCTGCTGGAGACCCATTCGGTGGCTTGAAGACCAGTTACAGTGAGGATAGCAATACTGTCAAGGTGAGCTAATGCAGGAGTTTTTTTTGAAGTGGCAATCATATTTAGGTCTCAAGACGGTGAGTGTTGATGTCTTGAAATATCTGGCATTGTGTTATTTGACGGTAGTGGAGTGAAGTGAAGGGTGTACAGACGAACACGGTGCAAGACTGACAGGATGAAGTTGTTCCTGTTGTTTGCAGGAGTGTTAGGAGCGTTGTTGGGATCTCCACAAGCGCAAACGACGACTTTCGACGCGCTAAAGTTATTTGCGACCCCATTGCCAGTACATTTTGGCGTGTCTGAGCCTATCAAAGGACTTGAGCTTCGTTTGTATTTGACTGCAAATGACCCAACAGCAGTGCGTGTGACGCCAACTAGTGCTGGGGTGACATTTGAACCTAGCTCAGTGCTGTTCAATTCAAGCATTTCAGTTGCAAGAGGTATTGCTGCTCAAGCAAATACTACCGGACCTCTGACGATAAACTATGTTGCTACATTGGAAGATATCTCCTCTAATAGTGCTGTGTTGTATTCGCAATCTGTCACGGTACTCTCAGTTCCAATTGCTTACGGTGTTAACGCTAAGGAGTGGGGTGGTGTTATTCTGCAAAACGACTCTTTTGACGGAAATTCTGCAACAACTATAACATCTTCCTTTTGGAGTAAGCAGCAGCATGGATACCCCAGCAACGCATGTGGATCTCTTGATGGTAGCAATTCGCTGTTTTTTACGTCACTGGGTGATCGATTGGCACTCACTGCACCACTACAGCTCCAAGGTTTTCATGGTAAAATGCACTTTTATCATGTGTATGGATTCAAGGCCACTCAGGATTATGACTCACAAGGTGATAATCGTGTTGCCTGTGAGATGACGGACACTGATGAAGAAGTCAAATTTGGATATTTACCTGTTGGTGCTGACCCTCTTAATGCCAGTTCCTGGATGGAAGTACTAGAACTTCCGCTTCCTTCGAATTCAACAACCCGAAGTGGAAATTTTACTGCATTTTCGGTGATTCTACCACAGCTCTCTATGCATCAAACCGCACAGTTTTTTTGGATGCAGAAGAATCACTCAAGTTTCCCTATTGACGTTGCTACCGGGCTCACGAGAGATGAAGTCATCGCAGCAGAAAATGACCCTACAGGTGTGCAGGGACAATTGGGTACACACGAGCGCGAGCTCTGGAAGTACAGGAACTTGTTCGATCAGTGGGCACTGGACAATGTGCAACTTGAAGTGCGCTTAAATGTACCAGAGTTTACGCTTGTGGCCAGCAATACGTTAAACACCACCACAGGGGTGGGTATTGGTGGAATCAATGTCCTTGTCACGTCGCCAGCTCCTGGGAGCTGGGTCGAGTTTACATCCGGAAATGGTACTCAGGACTTTCCGGGATGCAAGGCGCCCGCTGCCTCCTTTGCCTCCAATAATGTTGCTGTTGCGCTTAGTAAAAGCGGCTACGTTCACGCTGTGGCATGCCTATCAGTTAACGGTCTATTGATTAGCAGCTATCCCGTCCGGTCTTCTCGATTTTTGGTTCGAGCAATTAAACCAACTTTTACAAGTGCGGTGGACATTTCTCAGAGCGTGGATACATGGACTATTGAGCTCAAGTGCACCAACTGCGAGTTCATGAAGTATGTTATTGTGCCTCTTGTAGGAGAAAATGGTGGATCCGCGTTTGTACCAAGCTGCACTTTCGGTACCGAAGTAAAGGCAACGACAGGAAAAGTGTCGGTGACATTCAATGCTAAGCTTCGAGTTGTGGCGTGTGGAACTGATTTACTCCCGAGTAAGCTTGTTGAATCCGACAACTTTGTGGTTCATCCTCGCGCTCCCATATTCACATTTGTTACCCCAGCTACAACGATCACGGGGCTCATGGATCTCACAATTTCGCCACCTTCACCCTCAATCAACCAGTCATTTGGTATTGCCTACTCCATCGTGAAGACTGATAAACACGTGCCGACTTGCAATAGCACACTATCCTCTGGTGAGATTAAAGTGATTGTGAAGGTTTATGATGTGATTCAGGCCGTGGCATGCTGTGTAGGAGTGATCTGCGCAGACAGCGCAATTGCGACTTGGGGGCCCCTAGATGTCCAAGTCGTGAAACCAACGTACAACACAGCCTGCAGCACGATTAAACCACTTACATTGATTGTGGATTTTGCTGCAGTGACTGCTAACGCTACTGTACGCTATCAGATACTGTCTGCTGGAACAAAATCGTCATTGACATGTTCGTTTGGAAGTCTCTACAAGAAACCTGTGGAAGCCAGTGAAGGAGTTGTCAAGGTTGTGGCAGTGAGTTGCTTGGATGGTCTCAAGATGAGCGACTACACTGAGGTCAATGTCACGCTGGACAATTGTTGCTCTGGCCGAACAGCTTATACTCACGCATCCTGTGCACACGTTCTTCTTCTGCAAGATGACTTCGCACAGTGCCCAGGCAACGGTGGGGTTGGAAATGTCCAAACAAGCACCAACTGGCATTCAATCACGAGTCAATGGGGAGGAAATAACGTCAATGGAGGAGTGCACGCTGATAATGTGCGATGTGTGACAGACTCTGCTCTCGGCAAGCGTGTGTTGGAGCTGGCAGCTAATGGAGATCTTTATGCTGGAGTAACGCCAGTAGGTAAATCGATAGCAAGCGATGGCTCTCTAGTGGACCGTACTATCGATGACCGATTCATGGAATGGACTTTGGATGGAATCACCCCTCTGCCATGCAATCCACTCGAGAATTGTCCTGCTCGTCGTGTTGGTGCAGCTGTTAAGTCTGTACTGCAACAGAATTCAGGCGTGATGGTGATGCGAATCAAACCTTGTGCAGCCTTCGGAACATTCACGCAGGTTTGGTGGGGAAACTACGAAGATGTCGATGTGTCTGGTAGCAGTCCTGAGGCCAAAATCCCATTCTTGCCACTTTGGAAATCTGCCTTGTACCAAGCGAAGACTACTCCTTACATCCCCTTCACTGTGACACCACCTCAACCTACAGACGACACAAAATACACGGAGATTGTAATGCAATGGGACGCAAGTGAAGCTCGCACAAATTTGTATATCGATGGTCAACTTGCACTGAAACAAAAGGGCACGGTCAGTCATACCAACGCTACCAGTTCACTATCAATCGGTGTATGGTTTCCGAATGCGGCTGCAGGTGAACCACTCTTCCCAACCTGCCACACCTACGTCGATAAAGTGCAAGTGTTTGATCTCCAAATCACTGGAGGAAGATGGTGTGACTACGAAGATGTTCTCGCAGATACCATTTCATGCACTACGAATGCAGATTGCGAAAGTTGGGTCCGACGCAACTGCTTTATGGATATCTTCGAGGCAGTTTGCACGAATGAACGTGTAAACGATGTTGACGATGCCAGTAACTCGACTTCGCCACCTTCGCCTGAGCAATTTTGTCAATTCCGACTCCAACCGATGGCCCAGACCAGCGTTTCCCGTACTGCAATGACCACTCGAGAGCTTGAGATGCAGTGGTCAGAGGAAGAAGAACCTCAAAAAGACAGGGAACGATTCGTACTGAATTAGTTTTTATTGATGTCACCTTAGCAAACGAGGAAAGCGAATTCTCAAATGCATCAAATGCATCTCAGCAGCGACACGTAGCGACACGTTTTCATTGTGAGGGATTAGCCCTGTTCATGAATGCCACGAGCAGTCCAGTGTAGCGTGGGTTGTACCACAAATTGAGCTTTTTTCTAACCTTCCCCACAGAATGACCATGCTCGGCCCACTTGGCAAACATCTTTTGCTTGTATACTTCGTCGTACTTAGTACACTGTGTTTGAAGTCATTCCTTGACATAATGATGTTAATTATCCCCCTCACTTCTTCATCACTAACGACTGCCTCATTTCTCGCCGCTTTGTGAGCTCGTAACAGCCTGGTATCATTCGAAACATCTTTGCTCGACGGAACAACTTTGCGAGTACCTATCTTGGTCTGGTCTGCAGTGACTTCCGCTCCAACATCCCAATTTGTAAGGAATACTATCACAACCAAGAACATGAGGAAGCACAGACGCATGTTTCGCACGGGATTGTCGATCGAGATACTTGCGAGTCGTTTATCAAGTTGGGAAGTGAGACTTCAATGGAGGTCAATATGAACAACTAATGAACGTATCACGGATTGCGTGCTGCAATCATAATCTACGTGATAATGTAGTCGATCTCTTGCATACTACAGAAGTGTGTCTGTGGTGTACATGTACTTTCGACGAATACATAAGGTCAACTACCGGCGTAGACTTTTATTTTCAACTCACTTCTCAACAGTACAGTGCCTAGAAGATTGATCAGTCGGCATTGAGAATTATTGCGGGGTTTTGGTCCTTTTTAACACATCTCATGGTCGACAGCAGCGTTGAATATCAGTATATACAATAGAATGTGCGAACAATACAAACGGTATTTGTAGAAATCCGCAATGTTGCAGTGCAAGTAATAGCAAACTGTACCCATGTAATCTTTCCATTATTGTCCAATCACCATAATGTTCGTATTCTCTATTCTCACTTTCCAATTGTATCCAAGTACGTCAGCATGGCTAGCACCGTCGAAGAGAACAAGTCGAAGCTACTCGAGCCGTACGCTTACATCAGCGAGTTGCCGGGCAAGAACGTGCGTGGCAAGATGATCGGCGCCTTCCAGTCATGGCTGCGTGCGCCTGTCGAGGCCGTGGAGAGCATCCAGAGCATCGTCGACCAGCTGCACAACGCCAGTCTGCTCATCGACGACATTGAGGACGATTCCGAGATGCGACGCGGCCAGCCCGTGGCCCACCAGATCTTCGGTGTGCCGGCCACCATCAACTGCGCCAATTACGTGTATTTCCTATCGCTACAGAAGTGTCAGGCACTGGGGAACCCAAGAGCGATGCAGGTTTACACGGACGAGATGCTGAGACTGCACCAGGGTCAGGGCCTCGATATCTTCTGGAGAGACCATTTGCAATGCCCCACAGTGGACGAGTACCTCGAGATGGTGCAGAACAGTTGAGTGCCAGAGCCTTTTTCTTGAGGAAGTTCAACGGGGTAACTAGTTTCTTTGTTTTGTGGATGACAGAGACGGGAGGACTCTTTCGACTGGCTGTGGGGTTGATGCAGGCGTTTAGTGACTGTACGCTGGACTTTATACCACTGGTGAACGCTCTGGCCGTGTATTTCCAGATTCGAGATGACTACGTGAACTTGCTGGACGATGCGTACATGGAGAACAAAAGCTTCTGTGAAGACTTGACGGAAGGAAAATTCTCGTTTCCACTTATTGTGGCTATCCGTGAGAACCCGCAGGATACAAGACTGCTTAGTATTCTGAAGCAACGCACCAAGAGCATTAAACTCAAGCAGTATGCTGTGGAGTATTTGCGCGAGACGGGTGCTGTAGAGCTCACGCTGGCTAAACTTAACGCTATAGTCCAGGAAATTCGCGGTGAAATTGCTTCGTTAGGAGGCAACCCAGCGCTAGAGCAAATTGTGGATGGATTACACGCTACGATCAAGTAGAAATCCCATCACCTACAGAGTCTACAAAGCTAACAGATTTCTGGAACACGACACTGATAGTCAACATTGAGCATCGACCTCCCAATAGTTCATCAAAACATGAAAATTCCCAGTCTTGGTGAAATGCGCTACTAACAACCCTGTGATAGTTTAATTACCAACCGTGGCTACAACTTTTTTGAAGTAAGTAGTGGTTGTAGAATACACGGACAGCGCTGCAACAGTGGGTAGAATTTACTCGTAACCATATGGATCCGGTGTGTTATCCAGGATGGATTCCAGCTGTGCCAAGCACGTATGTAAAGTTCCTCTGTACGTTTGGCGACCAAGTGTTTTCATTTGGGCTATAATATCTAGGTGTTGCAGCGATCAGTGTGGAGGAAGCAGTTGTATAGAAATGAAGGCCGTACAAATACATAACTTGTCCGTTACAGGTACAGTGCACGTGTAGTGATTATAATTCGCAAACATCCCTCTCGTAGTTGACACTTTTCGAATTTGATGTTGTATTGTGTAGCTCATTTCTACGACGAACTCGCGTGATATCTTAGGATTTGCTGTTTTTGTGGTATTGTAGCGAATTTGCTGTTACGATATCGGTACAGTGTTTGCACCGTCATCTTCATCCTTGTCATATTCAATGGACGCAAACAGTTTGCTTACTACAACTAAAGATGTACCTCCTCGTGTCAGTCAGACATTATTTGTAGTGTATGCTTAGGGATGAAGCAAAGAACCTGCTCAACTCCACAAACTTGTTGCTGTGTACAGTTAGCGTTTGCAAACAGTAATGTAGCAATACAGTTAGAGTTTGTATGAACACTAGTCGCGAGGAACAGATTCATTAAAACACAATACATACCATTATTTTGTTGTTAGCACTGCAGTAGACTAAACGAATGACGAATTAGCTCCAGATGGATAATTTCAGGATTTGCTGTATTTGTGATAACGTGAATACACGCTTTTCTCTGGACTTCATGTCAGCACTCTTGAATTCGCGACGTGCTATACACTCAACAAATGCGTCTCCACTGCTTGTTACTGACCGTCGTTGTTGCCACCCTTGCCAGCTATGACGGTGTGTTAGCTGCTGGTGCTGGTCAAAGAAAGCTAAAGCTAAAGACTCCAGACTTGGTGTATTGGGTGACACAAAAAAACAGATTTTACGAAGTCACGAAACGAATCACGACGAAGACGCAGGTACTGATGCCGAAAGCGAAGGGAGAGCTGACCAAGGCATTCTTAGCAAGTTTCTCGGGAGAAATGACCTCAAAATGGAAAAGTTATCTAGAATGATGAAGGACAAGAAGTTCAAGTTGATGATGTTTAAAAATTGGGATAAACACCAGCAGAGCATCGGCAAGATCAGAGAGAAAATGTATTTAGAATACAATCCGCGGTACAAGAAGCTCCTACTGGAGTACTTGAACGAGTACAAACGCACAGCCCCGAAGCTCAAAAAGTTTAAACCTCGCAAGCCTCCTACTGGTAATCAGGTTGCTTTTACTTTACCCGAAGCGTAATACCTGGTAAGTTAATGCCATCAACTATCAAACACAAATTATACGTAACTCTGCTTACTTACTTCTACATGTACGAAATATTAGCAGCCAACCACTTCTCTTTTACCATTACAAAGATCGATTAGCAATAAGTCGACCGGTTCCAGGAACGATGCAGTTCCGACCACGTCGTTCACGAGCTAATTTGCCTAAAACCGCATGCTGACACAGTTCTCATGCGTCTTCGCACACGAGGCCACAGCTGATGCGCAGTATGGGGATTTCGGGTTTGAGCTTGGCTATCTGTTGCATGGGTGTCCACTGCTGTTCACAACTCTTTCGTTAGCGTCTGACGTGCCATCACGCAAGAAGAAGAATTGAACTGTAACATCTCCAATTGGCTTGACCATCAAGAGATATCGGTGGGTATGACGTTTGATCTTGATCAGGATGCAAAATGAAAAGAGAATTGAATCCATAGCAGTCCGTGACGAGGTAGTGAATACAGCAACTGATTCGCAACGATGATTTCGTAGGGATGAACAGATCCATTGTGAACTTCATCCCCATAGTCGCTTTCGGGAAAATTCTTGTTGTCATGTGTTTCCCAACTGCTACCATGCTATCGATGGATAACGAGGTAGCACAATGTATTGCTCGCTCCAAGTTCAAATGGCTACATGTAACTGTGTAAAGTTTCTCACTCATGATCCAAATGCGAGATATTCATTGCACCACAAGGCGGTCGTTTCTTATCCCATCCTTCGAGATGATTTGAGCACTCAGCTCCATGACCAAGTCGTTCAGTTAGCGATAGAGCTCGTACCTCTCTGAAGACGACCAAAGTTGTACAACCCTGCGTCAAGGTGGACCTGCTGACATCATCGATGTTGTCGGTCACCGACTCGGTGGTGCACATGGCTCGACTCTGTTAAACGGGAAGTAGTGGTCTCGAGTCTCGACCTCGAGGTGACACTCCGAACGGGCAATCAACGCAGGGAGCTGAATGCACCACGTCTCCCTCCATCTCCATTCATCCCACGCGGTGATGTGGAGGTCGGCCGTTAGGTCAAGAGAACAGTAGCTCGTATAGCCAGAAGACGAAGATGTCCTTCGAACCCTAGCGAAGGCTGTAGGACGCCTAGCATCAGTGCAGATTAAGCTCGTATAGCCAGAAGACGAAGATGTCATTCGAACCCTAGCAAAAGCTGTAGGACGCCTAGCATCAGTGCGGATTAGCGAGGCAACCACAGTGGAAAGGACCACCGTCCGTATCAGGCACAGGTTCAGCGCACAGTATATGTTTCGCAACGATATGGTGATTCGCACTCTGCAGTGCCGATCTGTAAGATACCTTGACATGTGTGTGAATAGCGGCACTGCATTGCACTTGACAGCCAAGCTAATAGCATTCTTCCAGAGCCAGCCACAATACCACGAGAGTCCAGACCGATCCAGGCAAGGCAACCTCAGACACCGAGCTGTGTTTACATGTGGATGTGCTGTGGTCGTCGTCGTCTCACTTCCCAACCGATCCTTACTGTACTAGTGCACCTACGTCCAAATGCCTTCCATTTCTTGTATCACATGGTGTTTCCTGGCGTCCCACAGCAGCTCTTCGAAGGTCGGAATGTCAAGAGGATCCGCAACCATCCGTCGAAACATCGTTGGCGTGCCTTAGCATCCATCCTTCAGGACGGTGCGTGCATTGTTCCCCACTCTCCGAGCCTTTTGCCGACCACTGCAACCCCTTGGATCAGGCTCTTGAACCGTACGACCGCACAGCTAGACCCCGTTGTCTTGGTGAGACCTTGACACCTCAACTCGACGTCAGTCCCCAATTCTTCCTCTCCGTCGCAGACCATGGACGCCATGCACCCCACCGCCGGGTACCTCTTTGCCGAGGAGCTAGACATCCACTTTCTGGTACTTGACGATTTCCACTCCATGCTACTCCAAGACGACATGATGAAATCGTTCAGCTTCAACGATTCCACTAATTGTACGTCGCCTAGTTCACCTTCATCGGTGGTCTATCTATCTCCATGCTCCCCCCCACTCGATGGGTTTGATGACCCCATCCTGAAACAAGAAACGTCATTGTTCACCGATGAAGTCGTGTCCATCAAACCAGAATCTACTTACAACGTGGACTACCAACCGAACTATCCACAACCAGTCGTGAGTAACGAGGACAAGGAGCGCCTTCGACGTCGTCAACGCGGCTACGAGAAACGCTACCGCGGTCGCAAACGAGTGCGTGCTAGTGTCATCAAGAATATTTATTGCTTCAATCAACCTAATTGTCCTTGTGTATTTTAGAGAGACCTCAAGATGCAACGAGATGCGTGGCTCGCACTTGAACTCAAGCTGGATGCTACCCGAAAGAAATACTGCAGACCTTACGTTCGTACTGAACAAAGTGGATGTGATTCACTGAGGTACAAACTACTCTTGCTCAAGTTGGAGGAACGTGCACTCCGACAGGACCAAATTGCCATGCGCTCGCTCGCGTCGTGGGAGCAGATCTCCCGTATCCGCGAGTATTCGGATAAGGAAGAACTGCGTACTGTGAGTGAGTGGCGACACAGTGCCGACAAGGTCATCGGTCGCTGCGGTACGCTCGGACCCAATCGGTTCCACCCGTATGCACCGTTGGAGCAGTGTCACTTCACGTGGTAGTACTGTCGACAGGCGAGAACAACGAAAATATTATTCTATGCTTCGGTACTACATGACAGAATTGCTAAGAGTTAAGTAAGAGTGCTGAACAACAACAAGGAACCGCAGTCGTCACACATTGTCCTCCAAAAAAGTTTTTTTCGATCGCCGTTCCAATCGCTGGAATTAAGGCCAGCATTTCTGTGGCTAAAGCAGCACATACCCCTTTGGTCAAGACGCGAGAAGCTTACCAATGCTACAGCCGTTCGAAACCTCTTCGGTCAGGCACGTGGGTAGGAATTTCTGCAAACTAGTACGTCCAATGATATCCCCAACAGTCATCAGGAGACAATTTGGGTGCGAGAAACTACTACCAAGAAACGATGTACTTGGTGCAGTGGTCGGCTTCTCTTCCAGCTTCAAGACCGACCTGTCTGCCCGTCAACGCGAATTCCCATGAAATGACCCTCAATGTCTCTCATCACATCGACGAGTCGGCCGTGGTAGCGAGCACCGCACCCTTCCCGTGGTTATCCAACCAGACCGGGAAGACTTGACACCTCGTAGCAAGAGTAGCTCCGAGCTAACTCAGACACCGAAGCCATTCAATCGAACGATAGGCAAGCAAACCCCAGATCTCGCCTGACCAAGGTGAGGGCGAGGGCTCATTCCAGAATCCCCGCGCTACCGTCGACATGGCTAGTGACTCCGAACTCGTGGCTGTGTGCAACTTCCTGAACGAATTGAGTCTCGCTGAGATCATCCAATACGACCCAGGTGCAATGGCACTTGAGACCGAGAGTACCAGCAGTGAGAGTAGTCTTGACGACGTCGAGTCTGTCGTGACGAGTATCACGTCCGATGAAGATATCGACAGTGAGAATGACGACCCCCAATCGACCAAGAGAAAGCGGAAACTAAAGTCCGAGGCGGAACGAGTGCGTCAAAGGGTCTATGACAAGAAGTGCCGATCCAAGAAAAAGGTGAGCTCAGGTAGCTCAAATTGACGTGATAGAGTACTAACTAACAGTTCTACCTACTAGACTATTAATCAAACGTACCGCGAAGCATTCGTGGCTGCACTCAATGAACTTATCCAGTTGATGTACTACCGACTGGTACGAACCGAGAACGAGACGAATATTCTCGCTCTCGCCAAGAAGAATGGATTGGCCGTTTCACTGGGAAACGCAGTGCAACAATTAGCACTGAATCAAGGTGCGATCAACTGCATCAATTCATGTGCATCAACTTGGGAGATGAATAGGAATGGAGACTCGGGTAAATTCTTCTTGCGGGGCTTGGCCAAGGAGATTCAAGGTCTCTTGGATATTTTGCTGAAACTCGAAAAACAGTTAAATGTAGCTACCGCTGAGTTGCAATGGAGAGTGGAAGGAAAAACTACTGGTGTATGGGTGTAATGTAAAATAATATGCCCGTGTTGTCTAGTGTTGGTAGCGACACGTTGTAAAGTTCAGTCGACTACCTGTATCTCCTCCTTGCACCGTCTACCAATGCTTCATAGGTCAATGTTCCCTCGTCTTGTGAGGAGCCCTGTAACAACTAGACGTTCATGTACTACGTGCAGAAGCCACGAACATTGTTGAAGTGATTCACTGAGCAGCTTCATTCTTCCTTTTGCGTGCTAGTAGCATGAACGACGTCGAGTTAGCTGCTGTCTGGGGTTTCCTCAACGACTCGAACATCGATGAGATCGTTGGTGATCAGGTGGTCACTGCGACTGACGCTGCGAGCTTTCTCCAAAGCGCATTCGAGTCTTCAATCGCTGCATTTAGTGGCAAATTGAGTCCATCCAAGTCCTCAATTGCCTCGGACAGAACCAGTGAGGCGAGCATTTCCGACGACGACATGCAAACAACTGTGGTGACACCCAAACGACCAAAGAATGTCGAGATGTCCAAGGACCAACGTGAGCGCCAGAAAGGCTACGATAAAAAGTATCGGATGAAGAAAGATGTGCGTTCTTTTAGCTGAGAATGATGCATACTCGATACTAACTACCAGATCTCATTGCAGGGCAGGAGAGTCGAAGCAGCGAAAACTTTCATGGCGGGGTTAAAGTTGCTCAATTTATTGCTTGAAGACCGAATTCAACGGACGAAGAGGGTGTCAGCGACCATGAGATTGCTACTTCTCAATAAAGATGATCAAAAGTTCCCCGACTATGATAGAGACCGGCAAATGATCACTCAAGAAGCCAAGACTCAATTGGGGCTGGACCAAGCGGCGACAACTTACATTGAGTTGTGGACTGCAACTTGGACACTCAGTAAGATCGAGAAAGGCAAGTACTTCTTGAGGTCATACGTCGTGGACATTGAGAAGTATCTTGAAGGACTCGTGAACCTTGGCGAGCAGTTGGCCGAATCCACAGCGGAACTCGAGTGGTGCATGGACCGAGAGGAGTGTGGATTTAGCATTGACTCAACCTAGTAATGTAGCCATGTCAAAAAACGTTAACCAATTCATGCCATGACGAGTATCTCTATCCTGGACCGTCTATCAGGAGTGGCTTCAAGTTGAACCATTCAGTGGAGGAGCTCAACAGTTCTCAACAATTGCACGATGACCCTCTGGGTGGCACCAGATCGCAGGAACCAGACACACGAAAGAAGCTCGAAACGATGTCTTGAGAATATCAGGTTGACAGTCATCCTTCTGTTTGCTCGCCAACCATGCACGACCATGAACGACGTTGAGAAGATTTCCACGAAGTTAACAAGTGCGAGACAGCCTACAGCGACGCTGTTGTCCCCCACGTATTCTAGTGTTACGAGTCCCAGTGAAGTTCCTTCGTGGAAAAACACAAAGAAATGAGAAAACCTTCGTTTCATTCAGACGATGCAGTAAAATTTGCCGTATCGCCAGCATCCTACATGAGTTGGGTCCTTGTCGTAAATCAACGTCACTACGATAAAATCAAGAGGAGAGATAAAAATGCGCGCTGAGTAACAGAACGCTGCTGTAGTTGTGTGTCCTGTCACTTGGCCAACAGTCACATGCAAAAAGTGCTGGTGGTTTGACAACAGATGTGGCTCATAGTAGGCCTGTCAACGTTGTTCTCAACCT
>PCFV01000714.1:0-16050 GCA_002812785.1 Phytophthora litchii | reverse complement strand
GATAGCTCATCGAGGAATTCGGTAGTATTGATGATAGGGGAAGGAAGTTTCATTGTTCTCTTTTCACTCACAAATGTTAAAATGCATGGCACAAGTTGATCAGGAAATACATCACTGGTATTCCCTCCTGCGTTTACTCTTCGATGAAGTTCCAGTTGTAGGAATTCATCGCAAGTCATATTCCTGACCTTCACTCAAAAAGTCTATGGTGATCTGTCTTGTCTGGAACACTACATTTTATTTCATCACAGATTCTGCGCTGCAACGGAAGTCCAGACAGTATGGATAAAGAGTGTTTATTCGTGCATGGAGATTGGTGAACTATACCAAGAAAAAAATCTTTAAGCTATGTGGAGAACAATGAGCGAGTTGAAGTACGAAGAATCATATCCTTGTCCTTCTCAAGTCTAATGGTAGACTATTTTTTTGCATTCTACATGTAGAATTTATTGGTCAGGACAACCAACCCTTCACCTTTGTTCGTCTAAAGGTTAGCAACCAAACCATACCATTGCAGAAGAACTGCATGTAGTAGTAAAAAAAACACGAGGTATTCGCGCACATTGCTGAAAGAGTCGGGCTCGCGCTTAGTCTCACAGTACTAGGTTGAGCACGCGGAAACATGTGACTTGTGCGAAAACTTCAACAATCCTGCCAATCAATACTCTTTCCGCAGATTACCACATGTGTGCATTTTCTACGAGAAGACGAAAACGTTTGACATAATGTGCTGAGCCCTTGCTCGTTGCAAAACCATGTCAGAGCAGTTGTGGGTTTCCTGGCTTTATCTTCACTTTCCACGCCTTCAGTCACGATGGCCGAGTATGACAGATGTGCCTTCACAGTTTCGAGTGCTCCATTTCCATATTCCAGCTAGAAATTGCGCCGCTGTCGAACTTTGATTGCCGCATGACGTTGTCACCGCACCGCATGAATCGGAACTGTATGGAGAGAGAGCGTAGAAAGTCATTGAAGGCGCGGTCGTTTGGCCAGTCCGGAGCTCTTCATTATTCAAAACCTCCTGTCTTAGGCAAGCAGACAAGTTAGCACTGACCAACAAAGACACAATCACTCAATCCTTACATCCCATCACTTGACAGCTTCATCAACAATGGGACGGAATCGCCATCACCATCAAACTCGTGCCACTCATTACGACCAACGACAAACACGTGACGCCAATGAATTCGACGAGTCCAAGCGCCGTAAAATGATCCGCTGGATTAAATCGCGTTTTGGCTACGTGGAACCGGAGAATAATTTGCGTCCACATGAACGCAACAGTCTCAGTAAAAGTGGCCGCTCTGGTAGCTTGTCATTGGAGTCGGCAGCGTACGGCACACCGCAATACACACCATCGTGCCGCATGGACTATCGTACTCATGTACTGATTGTAGGCGGAGGAATCGGTGGACTGTGTCTCGCACAAGGTCTCAAGAAGTACGGCATTCCTTTCACCGTGTTTGAGCGAGACCCGTCACCAAACTATCGCACACAAGGCTATCGTGTCCGTATCAACAACGACGGATACGAAGCCTTGAAGACAAACCTCTCACCTGAGAACTTTGAGGTTTTCCTTCGAGCTACGGGCCACTTTCAGCCCGGATTCAAATACCTCGACGCCGAGACAGGTGGAAATGCACCACCTAATGCACAATTCGCTCACAAATCAAGTATCACCAAGAATGTCTTTAGTGCCGACCGCGCCATGCTGCGCTCTCTGTTGCTCACGGATCTCAACAAGAATGAGATTCAGTACGGCATGGCGTTCAAAAGCTTTCATGCGCAGCCAAACGGTCAAGTAGAAGTCACCTTTGAGAATGGCAAGATTGTAGAGGGTAGCGTTCTTGTAGGAGCTGACGGCACCACTTCGCGAGTTCGTCGACAATATGTGCCTCGGGCAGCGACACTTCTTGACACTGACAGTGGGGCGATCTACGGTAAGACGTTGCTGACACCGGAGATTGAGAGCTTCTTCGAAACAGATTGCACCACGATGGTCATCAGCAAGGACCCAATGATGAGTCTCGTCATGGAACCGCGCTGCAAGATACAAGCAGACTTGAAGGAGTTCGCGGCTATCTCGAACTCAGACTTGCCAGACCTCCAGAACTACATTTGCTGGGTTCTCATCGCTCGCGCTCAATATTTCCATCGAAGTGAAGAAACCACGGTTCAAGACCTCTTCTCCATGACACCAGCACAGGTCGCGAACCTGTCAAATGATATGACACGGGATTGGTGTCCGCAGATTCGTGCGATATTTGAGCACCAGTCACCGGAGTGGAGCTCGTTCTTGCGCATTTCGACCATGTCTCCAGAGATACTCCACTGGCAGCCTTCCACGGTCACACTTATTGGAGACGCTGTACACACAATGGCTCCAGCTGGAATCGGTTGCAACACGGCACTACATGATGCTCATATGCTCGTGAAGTACTTTCGTGAAATGGGAGTTGGGGTGGATGCCATTGCGCAGTACGAGCACAACATGCGTCAGTATGGCTCAGAAGGTATCTCCATCAGTATGGACGCCGGAAAAATGATGTACGACTTACCAGGAGTGGAGGCCATGCGCGCAGTCGTGTACTGAGGTCAAAAGAGGCTTCTCAACCGCTGTTAGTGCAAACACAATGTGTTTTTTCACGTCGCCTCTGCGCTGGATAGCTTCCTATGCAGTGCACGTTAGATTCTTTAATGATTACATTTCACGTAATTGATGTTTACGTCCACATGCTGTGTCTTCATGGTGTCAAAGCTTTCAATTACAAAGTCCTCATGAGGTAGTCACAGCAGTTACTTAATAGCCGGTAATCTCTGCAATTCCAGTATGGAGTCCGCTGTGGTTTTGAAACAGATTCTCGATCACTCCGTTGCGACGAGATCAGTCATCGCAATGGATTGTTGCCTTTCAGCAGTAGAATGTTCTCCAACAAGAACGGAGTCATCGCACGAAAAGCCAAGCTTTTTAGCTGCTGAGCAGACGTTCGCAAGTCCCCAGCCATAAATGTTGTTTGGGTATTCCTGATAGGAAGTGTTCCCGCATTTACTGGGCACAAGGAAAGGCTTGTGCAACGCGCGTGTGGTCGTTTCAGTGAGACTCTGCAACACTTTCTCGTACGATGGTGGCTTCGTCAAAGACTTTTCGTCCGAGGGATTGTACAAACTGAGAAGCAGTGCAATAGCACCAGCCACATGTGGTGTCGCCATGGAGGTTCCAGTCAGTCTAGTGTAGGCGTTGTCCTTAACACTCATTGCTGACCGAATCCCAACGCCAGGAGCAACAAAGTCGGGCTTGACGATGTACTTGTTGTTGGATGGTGACTCTTGCCAGCTAAACTCGTCTTCCAAACTTGGACCTTTTCCACTGGCGCCCCAGAGCGAACTCCCTCCAATCAACGCACCAACAGCAATCGTGTCTTCATGACTCCCAGGGTAGTACACACTTCCGCATAGGAATCCATTGGTATTTCCACTAGCAAAGACTGGGTAGACACCCGCAGCACGCCAAGTATCAATCACTTTACTCAGCCATGTCCAGTGTGGGTACGCAGGTGTGGATCGATCCACTCCAAACGAGTTCGTTACCACATCAGCACCAAGAGAGCAGTCTGCACCCGTTCCGTTCCTCTTAGTAGGGCACAATACCCACTGCGCCGCCAACAAGAAGTCGCTTTTATTCGCTGCTCCCCAAATATCAAACGCTCGTGCAGTAATCCACGTCGCTTCTGGAGCTACACCAACTCCCTTCCCCCCAACTGCTGTTCCCATAGTGTGGGTTCCATGACCTACTTCATCCGCTGTGTCTGGTGTCTCCTTCGACATGTTTGTCCCCGGTGTAAACCAGAACGAGTAGTCAAAGTCCACTTTCCCATCCTTCTTCGTCCCTACCAACAACAAGCATCATCAACCACCACTACCTCAATTCAATAATGCATTACTCTACCTCTGAAAGTCTCTCTCAGAGCTTCATGTGAGTATCGTACGCCCGAGTCAATACTCGCAACGACAATATTCTTTCCCTTGACCCCTTTCGCCCACAATTGAGGGGCATGTAGCAGTTTAATATTATTCTGCGGTTTTTCTCCCTCTTCTTCCTCCTTTTGAGCTCCAATTAACCTCAAAACTTGTGTGTCTTCTTCCACGTCCACAACTCCTGGAAATCCCCCGAGATCTTCCATGAAGAACCGGTTTAACTCGTTATTTTCCTCTTTATAGTGAACTATGAGTGTATTTTGCATCCAAAGAGGGAAAATCTCAATGTCTCCGTCATTTTGGGCCTTGATGAAGCTCGAGACGCTGCGTTGCACGTCGCGGACAGTGCTGGAGAAGATTTCGTGCACCTTTTGTCGCCGTTCGGAGCGCGAAAGCTGCGAAGAGAAGGCAAGATCGCGCGGGTTCAGAGGCGGATGGAGATGCACGAGCACTTGGTGGTTAAGTGCGTGGGTGAGGGACAGCGAGAGAGCGAGTGAGGCCAGGAAGAGCGCGAGATGGCGCCGGATGCGGCCCATGATGCGGAACTCAGACTGGTTGAAGTGAATGTAGTGTGGCGGACACAATTTGAGAGGACTATTTTCGCACTTGTCGAACGCATTCGAAGTTTTGCACGGATTGAAGTGTAGACGATAAATTCGAAAAGAGAGGTTTGGAGACGTGTGTTTGACTGAAATTTGTATGGTTGGGACGAATGACTGCTGCATGTAGTTCGAAAGGTCATGCGAAGATATAGGTCTGCCGACATTTTGCAAGCACTATTCTGCAGATTTTGAGCGTCACTTATCTTAAGCTTTGCAGCGGATGCACGAGCACAGCGCACTGTCAACATGTCGCGGTTGGTTGCTGTCTACAGACAGTCGTTACATCGCGTTGCTTGTCAGTCATTTGGTCTGTTGAATATATGTTTTCAAAATTCCGAAGCCAAAACCCTGGAACAGTGGCTCTTGATGTATCAACTGGAACACTCGCTCACTTTTGCAGATACCAACGGCAAATGTGGTCGGTGGATATCGAGCGTAGCGTAAGTAACTGCGCTCAAAGCTTACTGCATGAAGGTAAAATCGAGTCGACCAGGTCTTTCGTTGACGCATTGGCAAGGGGAAAGACAAGACCAATAGGCAATACAATTCTTGCACTACTGCGACAGTACCACGGTTGTGAACATCCCCTATAAATATCGTACTTTCATACCCTTACAATTGATAAGTCTATAATCGGTCGCGTTAGCTACTGCATCCCTTTCGAAACGACAAATCACCACTATCCACAATCTTTGGGCTCTAAAAACCCGTCGCAAATTCAGTCCACGACCCTCAACGTTCTGGCGCTCCATTCCGCGACAGTCGAGCACCTCGTCAAGTCATCGAGTAGTGCTTGCTCTGCATTTGCTTCTCGATTCGGATCGTCCATTGCGGACCCGTTTTCTCTTCTGTCAGGGGAATTCTCTAGCCTCTAAAACACAAAAACCCGCGGGACTTGGTGGCAGACGGAGCGCCAACCACTTTCAGGACATTGCACAGTACGGAAACCGGAAGACGGATGGTGTGGCTGGACTCGACGTCGACGCTGAGCTGTGCGAGCTGGGCGCTAGTGCCGCCCATGCTGCTGGAAACGGTGTTGATGGGCGTGATCTTGTGGCGCACATTCCATCAGCTCTATTGGAGCTCCCACCCGCGTCGCATCTTTCTCCATTTTGTACGTTAAGACAGTGAATAAGGAGCTCTAGATAAAGTAGTTTTTACTAACCAGACGTTGTATTCTTGGATGCTTTAGGTATTGTTGCTGTCGTGTGTCTTGCGGCTGATCTTCTGGGTGGCATTGTGTACTCCGGTCATGCTGGCAGTTGGCATTGCGTGTTTATGGTGGTCCAATTCCATGATATTGCTGTGCACAGCGGCAGTGATCTTTCAATGGTCGAGCGCCGTGACGGCGGGACGGGTGACGGCTCAGGAATTGCAGAGATCAAAACGGATTACAGTGATGCATCCACTGGTGTTCCTGCACTCGATCCAGTTCATCTGGACAACTGTTGTGGCAATCCATATGATAGCACATGGTCTTGCTACGCAGAGTGAGACTCAATACTACTTGGAGGATGCAGATACGCTTTTGTTGATTTATCGGATCGTCAACATTGTCACATTGGCTTTTGACGCGGTGGTTGCGTGCTACGTCGCTGTGCAACTGAGGGAAAGATTACTGTCGGCTGCAATGGCTGACGATATGAAGAAGAAGTCAGTGGTGCAGATGACATTGCTGATGGCGCTCCTTACTGCGTCGGTGACGATTCAGATTATCATGGACGTGCCTGTGTTTATCTCGGGTGTTCAAGATTCGTGGTCCTCGTTGAGCTTTGAGAGTTTCTGTGTCATCAAGTACTTCATCCCAGGGTTGCTCCTGAGTCTAGCTTTCCTGTATATCATGCGGCGTGTCGAACAGCGTGAACCCACGCGAATGGTTGTTGTGCCGAACCGATCACTAGTGGAATTTGTGGAGTGCTCATCGCCGGACTGCGTGTGGTGTGCGCACCACCGACGGTATCATTTGAACCAAAACAAGTGGGATGTGACGCTTATGACATCGTTTTCACCGCGGACAGTGGATTCGAGTTACCACTCGTCCACGCATGCTAATCTGTCGCAGGGCTCCTGGTCATCGGGGAGCACGCCTGAGGTTCTGCCACCTAACTCGCATTTGTCTCGGGACAGCCACCACCGACTGCATCAAGCCTATCACAGTCATCACCATCAACCCCACCAGACTCACCACATATCATTCCCGGTACAGACACACGGAGACTATGAACCACCAAGAGAAATCTCAGGAAGGAGGGGAGCTCGATTCAGCTGAGCAGCCCTGCTGCTGGTATAGTCTGCTTGAGCAGAAACAAAAACAAGGATCGAAACGCATCTCAGCGAAAACTGAGAATCTACATCGAATCAACAAGGAATCAAGCCAATGGAACCAGAATCGATGTTCTGAAATACCTCTTTATTTATCATGTCGAGATCAAAAAGCAAGCTACCAAAACGGCACGGTTTACAGCTTCATTCAAACTAAAAGTACGTAAATAAAATGGATCCATGTGTGCATCATTGAGAGCGCGACTTCCTTTGAGAAATTTTTTAGTTGGGACAGCACAGAGCGTGAATCATTCTCAGCAGTTTCGTAGTGCATGGGTATGGAGAGCTCAAAACGCTCAGTGCTGGCTTCCATGACCAAGTACGAGTGAAGTAACTGGTGTGCTAGTGGTCAAACGCCTTGGATATACATTTTACTGGTTGGGGTATTGTATGTGAACCCGTCAATGTGTTAAACCGTGCCTTTATTTTTTCGCGTCAGATGAATCAGCTCCGTTCGTAGTGTTGGAATCAAGTCAGGTACAATTTGTGACGATGCAGTTTTCTACTTTATGTCGATGTTCTGTATTCTGCTGAGGCATAATACTGCGCTCAGAGCGCTATTATGGCAGATTGAGCTTGTACGTCTTCTTAAAGTTGATCGGATGTGCTTCGATCGCATGGTCAATGTTGTTGAAGCGGTGCCCATAGCGACAGACCCACTTGATTGTCTTGCGAAGACCGTCGCGCCAAGTCACCTTCTCTTTCCAGCCTAGACGGCGGATCTTGGCAGCATCAATGATGTATCGGTGATCGTTGAAAGGTCGGTCCTGGACGTGTGTGATCAGCTTGGCTTTCTCGGTTCCGAGGAGCTGCGGCTTCATCACATCTAGTACATCCATCGCTACTTCCCTGTTGGATAGTTCATTCTCACCACCAATGTTGTAGACTTCTCCCACTTTCCCTTCATGTAGAATGAGGTCAAATGCCGCAACGACGTCCGAGATGTAGAGATAATTGCGTGTGTGCATGCCGTCACCATGAATCGTCACTGGTCGGTCACGCAGGATCTGGTTAATAAACTTTGGAATAAGTTTCTCTGGGTATTGATGTGGTCCGTACACGTTGTTGCTCCTCGTGATGATGGTCGGGAGTCCAAATGAACGGTGAAAACTCTTTACCAAGAACTCAGCTCCTGCTTTTGTGGCTGCGTATGGGTTTGTCGGTTCCAGTACATGATCCTCAGTCATCGGGGCGGAATCGGGTCTCCCCTCTCCGTACACTTCATCTGTGCTCACATGGATGAACATTTTAATGCCATGCAATCTCGCTGCCTCCAATAGGACATGTGTGCCTAAAATGTTCGTCTTGCTGAACTCGATCGAGTTACCAAAGGAATTATCCACATGGGATTGTGCTGCAAAGTGCATGATCGTATTGATACGCTCCGTCTTAAGGATGTAGCCCACCAAATCTGCACCTGTGATACTCCCGTGTATAAACTTGTAATTCTTAGGCAACGTCGCGAGGAATTCGTCACTTGTATATTCGTCTCCAGGTTCACAGAAGCTGCCTCGGAGTCGTTCACAGACTTCGTCTTCCTCTTCTTCACTCTCCGTGGCCTTCTCCCGCTCCACTTCGTCTTCCTGCGTCTGCAATTCGTGCTCACTGCCACAAGACGAGATGGCCGAGTGCACGTTGCGCACACAGGAGCAGTAGTCGAGCGAGTCCAAGTTCACAATGTAGTACTGTGGGTAGTGCTTGACCAGGTGGATGACCACGTGCGAGCCGATGAATCCGGCGCCTCCGGTCACGAGGATGCGCTTGGTGTAGTGCGGCTCGGTACTGGGGCTTGCGGTAGACTGCGCCATCGCTGCTTGTGCGCTCCAGAGCAGTTCCGAGAGTGGCGTAGGTGGTTGATACGCTATTGAGCGCTTCGATAGTAGTCATCTGGAAGATGTGTGTTGAATGTGGCAAACGATGGAGTTTGAATAAGTTTACAAAAATGTGGAAACAGTAACGAGAGGGAGAGGATGATAGGTCTGAGAAAGTTGACGATCGTGTTTTTGCTGACTGTTCTGTGCCAAGCTGACTGATGCAGTAGACTGGCTCACTAGTACTAGTGAACCAAGCAGCGTGATTTCAATGGAATCTCCATAGGTGATGTTGCTATCATTGCTGTCTACTTTAATGTAGAATTCACGGTATTATGCTGGATAACCATTACGTAGCAACAACAGTGACAAGGCAACTGCATCGTTGTAATCGAGGAATTTACTACACAAGCGGTTGTTTACACGACGACCTGGTCGAGTATCCATCGACAAGTGCTTTCTTGCTGTCCCACTTGCTGCTTCGAGACGAAAGTTGATCACCAACTGAGCAATCGAGTGTACGGGGCATGTGAATATTTCTGTTTAGTGTATCTCCACCCCATTCTCAATGCACACTACTTTCTACCAAAATTCCCTGATGCTTGTCTAGAAGAGCTTGCTAACGGCGTCACGCACGCTCGCGTCGTCGGCTTCGTTGGCCAGCGTCACAGTCAACTGTAATTACAATACAAAGCACAACAAGTTAGTATCTTCGCCACCAGGGTATCACATCACAACAACGAACGTACCAGAGGATCAGCCTTCATCTCACGCTCAATAGCGAAACGAGCGTTGGCGTTGCGAGCCCAAGCACGACGAGCCACGCCGTTGTTCACGTCCCAGCCGAGCATGCACGCAGCCTTCTCGCGGGCGTCCTCCGAACCATCCAGCACCATGCCGAAGCCACCGTTCATGACCTCACCCCAGCCAACGCCACCGCCGTTGTGCAGCGCAATCCACGTAGCTCCACGAGCAGCGTCACCAAGCGCGTTCTGCACAGCCATATCGGCGCAGAAAGCAGATCCGTCGGTCACGTTCGAGGTCTCACGGAACGGACTGTCCGTGCCACTCACGTCGTGGTGGTCACGACTGAGCACCACAGGTGCTGAGAGCTCACCGCTGGCAACAGCAGCGTTGAAGGCCATGGCGATCGTACCACGGCCCACGCGGTCGGCGTACAAGATACGAGCCTCCGAGCCCACAACGAGCTGGTTCTCCTCGGCGGCCTCAATCCATCGCAGGTTGTCACGCAATTGAGCAGCGACGCGATCCGGCACTTCTGGATCGGCCAGAAGCTCACGCATCACACGCGCAGCAATAGCATCGGTCTTCTGGAGGTCCTCGTGCTTGCCCGACGTGCACACCCAGCGGAACGGGCCAAAACCAAGGGAGAAAATGTCGCCCATGATGTCCTGCACGTAGCTCGGGTACTTGAAGGCCGTAGTAGACACAGCAGCTTCTTCAGCCTTCACACCGGGACGCAACACATCAGCGCCGGCACGCTGAGCCTCCAGCAGGAACGAGTTACCGTAGTCCCAGAAGCGCATACCCTTGGCGGTAAGGCGGTTAATAGCAATGGCGTGGCGACGCAGAGACTCCTGGACCAGCTCTTGGAAACGTGCCGGGTCCTCGGCCATAACACGCTGAGACTCCTCGAAGGTCAATTGAACGGGGTAGTAGCCACCGTTGAACGGGTTGTGCAGCGACGTCTGGTCCGAACCAAGCTCCACCAGCATCTCGCCCGTAGCCTCAGCCTCGTCGGCCAGACGCTCCCACAGAGTGACCACGTTACCGTGGTAAGCCAGACTCACCACCTCACCCTTAGCCTTTGCCTCACGGATGCGAGCAACACATGCATCCAGGTCGCTCACCACTTCATCAACCCAGCCCTGCTCGTGACGCTTCTTCACGGCAGACTCGTCAATCTCGGCCGTGACGGAGATCACGCCAGAGATCACGCCGGCCTTGGGCTGGGCACCACTCATACCACCGAGACCGGAAGACACGTACACCGTGCCGCGGGTGTCCTCACGCTCCAGGTACTTACGGCAAGCGTTCAACACCGTAATGGTAGTGCCGTGCACAATACCCTGTGGGCCAATGTAGCAGTAGCTACCGGCCGTCATCTGACCGTATTGGGTGTTGCCCATAGCATAAGCCTTGTCGTACTGAGCACGCGATGAGTAGTTCGGAATCATCAAACCGTTGGTGACCACCATACGCGGAGCCGCCGGACGGCTCGGGAAAAGTCCCATGGGGTGGCCCGAGTACATGACGAGCGTCTGCTGCTCCGTGAGCTCCGACAAGTAGCGCATGGCCAACAGGTACTGAGCCCAGTTCTGGAAGACACTGCCGTTGCCACCGTACGTAACCAAGTGGTTGGGGAATTGCGCCACACGACGGTCGAGGTTGTTCATGATCATGAGCATAATACTGGCCGCCTGCTTGCACTTGGCCGGGTACATCTCAATGGGATAAGCCTTCATCTCGTACTGCACAGGGCGGAAGCGGTGCATGTAGATGTGGCCCTCGTCTTTGAGCTCCTGGGCGAACTCGGGCGCCAGCGTGGCGTGGAACTTCTCAGGGAAGTAACGCAGCGCATTCTGCACGGCCAGAACCAGATCATCCTTGGAGAGACCATCAATGTTGCGGTGCGGTGCCTTGGGCAGCGTCACGTCCGGGTGGTTGCCGGGGTGTGTCGGCAGCTCGGCCGGAATGCCGTTACGCAGGATGCTCAAGTCCACGGACGAAGACGAAGCCATGGTGTGCGTGAAGTGGTAGTCGCTTGTGAAGCACGAGGTGGATTGAGGAATGATACATGCATCAGCGGCATTGCGCACCAAGAGACGTACGAACTAATGAGTTGACGTTTGACAACTCTGTATCATGATGCCTTGATTTTACAATATTTTATTTAAAATAAATTTAGTTTATTTAGATATTGTTTGGCTTTCATAAATCTTTGATTTCTGATAAGTTTGTGTTACCCATTTGAGTATCTATATTGTTTTATGCAGGTCGCAGCGTCGTCTAATCAATTGCCTGTTTCAGTACTTCGTTTCGACTGTATGGTTTAACTAAAGATATTTGAACGGCAATGGCATAAAGTACTGAAATAAAACTATTTAATTTCTAAGTTGAATTATTTCTAATAATTCAATTTTGGCGTGAATGCTCCCTAGACCATGCATGGACTACTTGAGCGACGTTGGGGACAATAAGGTGTGAAGTATATACACTACCTCCGTGGTGTAATTCTGCGGATATCCTCTGTGGTGCGATGACCTGAAGATTCTGAGTTGTCGCCCTTCACGCGGTGGCTTTCCCGCCATCAATCTTTTCAACAAATGACCCAGTGTCACACTCGACAGTACTTCACGATGGCAAAGAAGCAGTGGTAGTGAAAGAGAGGCTGATACCTAGCGAGGAGCAATCGCTCAACGACCAACTGTTGACCGCCTCGTTCGAGGATATGCAAAATACAACGACGAGTGCCAAGATCAGCAAGTCAAGGGGCTGGTGTTTCCGAGTGGTTGTCAAACTGGGCAACTCAAGAAACTTATCCTCTATGACACCGATGTCGACTTTAACAATGGCATATCCAATGAAGTAGGGACGTGATGCTGCTGTAGCAGCAGCCATCTCCAAGTTGACACAGATACAGAACCTGAATATTAGCCCTGAGGTTTTCAAGCAGAAAAATAAGGCGTTCAACGCGTACTTCAGTGACACTAATATACAATTCAGAGACTACCTCACACGCTGCTGTTCTACCTATTGCATCCATGCACGGCTGCACGGAAATCTTAAGTGCTATGGTGTATACAAGTTCGCAATCGATCCCAATGCGTGAGAGCAGTGGAATATGGTTTTAGACAATGGAAGGGATGATAAAAATTGATGTTGCCACTGTAGTAGACATTAACTCGGACACCGTTTACTCGACGGCGAAGAGGCTGTGCACATCGGAGAGCAACTAGTCGCAGTCGCCGATCAAAGGAGGTAGGTGATCGTCGCCCTCTCGAGATAACAGATTCCAGCAGTCAAAGTGTATCGATTGTTGCGTCGAGCATTGAGAATGGTTAACAATTCCAAGACGGTGGAAGGCACCTGTGGTAGTGTCTTCGTGGGACTCGTGGACGAACCCCAAGTTCACGATTTCGTGCCTGCGGTGAACGAACCTGTTGCAGTCTAATGCGACCAAATACTGCATCTGGCAGTGTCGATGAGATTTTTTCACGACGGTCGTTCCGAATTGGATAGAACAGCTCCTGGTTATCGCCAACTCGGCGTGGTGGAGCAGCGAGTTCAAAGTTGAGCTTGACGTGGACTACCGTGACAGCAGCAAATCAGCGGACGTTTCTTGCCAATGAGACTGCGATGATAGTTGACGACGCTCAACGTCTTTCATCGGAATGATTTATCGTTTATTTGCTAAGATCACTGCAAGGCTTAGTGTTTACATGAATGCATCATAGCCACGATGCCAGCTCCACGTATAGATCTCGTCCTCTCAATTGGCGATACTTTGTCGCACCTTCATCACGCACGTTTCCTTCTTTTGATTGGCTTTTATCGAGGTCAGAGCTCATTTTCAGCCAATCACAAATCTGGCATCCGTATTGGCTGGTAAAATCGACCTGTGCATAATCTTCAGTATAATAGACAGGTTGATCACTCCAGATTCGATCAAGTGTGCCAGAAGACTCGAATCTCTTTTCTTACAGCTTCTTACAGCCATGACAGAGACGACCGACCCGTTGCCGCCTTCGCCGACAGCGAGCGACGCCACATCGGACCACGTGCCAAATGCGTCTGAGCCTGAGAAGCCGCGCACGGATGACCAGAGCGCCAAAATCGTCATTTTGTCAGTGAACGACGTGTACGACATGGTTCCCAATGAGCACGGACACGGGGGTATTGCCGAGTTTGCAACGCTGTTGGAGCGACAAAAAGCCTCACTCCCTGACGATGTGACACTGCTGGTTACGCTTAACGGAGACTTTCTATCCGGCTCGGAAATCGGAGAACGCTTCAAAGGGTGCGTTGGGGTTAAGTGGCGACTGTGTTGACTGCAATTGGACTAATCTATATTATTTTGCTGTGTATTGCAGTGCACACATGATCGAACTAATGAACCACCTGGGGATTGAATACGTGGTGCTGGGAAACCACGAATTCGACTTTGGTGCTGACGAACTCAAGACACGCATGCGAGAATCGACGGCGAAATGGTTTGGATCCAATGTTCTGGATGCTGCGTCCGGTGCTCTATTCGATCGAGTTGTGGATACAGAAATTATCACGTTGAAAGATGGACTGAAGCTTGGAGTTTTTGGAGTCTGCACGGAGGAGACACCGACACTGTCATTTCCGGGATCCAGCGTCAAATTCGACGATGTGTTTTCTACGTCTCGGCGATGCGTAGACCACCTGAGAGCTCAAGGGGCTGATTTCGTCTTGGCACTGACTCACCTGTCGATTTCACAGGACAAGAAACTTGCACGTCAAGTACCTGGTATTGATTTGATGCTTGGAGGACATGATCATGAACCGTTTACAATGTATGAAGGCAAGACATTCATCCACAAGTCTGGTCAAAATGCCTTTTGGCTAGCCAAGCTCGAGTTTGAGCTGAAGCGGTCAGCGGACCATCCCGAACGTGGACTAATCATCTTGCCCCAGTGGAGTATGATTGCAAATGCGTACTTGCCGCCGCAACCTGCGTGTCAGCAAATTCTTTACAAATATATGCAGCAAATGGCGAGTGAGGATGATCCAGAGAAAAATGAGCGTGTGCTGGCTACCTTGGCGACGACGCTATCTACTCGGACGGCGCTTTTGCGAGCAGGAGAATGCAATGGAGGTAATCTGGTAGCTGACGCGCTGCGAAATGAACTGGCTGCTGATGTGGGCTTTATCAACGGTGGCTTTATCCGTGGTGATAAGGAATATCCCGCAAAGTCCACCATAACAGTGGGAATTTTGAAGCACGAGATGCCGTTTCCCCGACCCGCTGTTCTAGTCCGCATTAAAGCCTCTTACGTTCGCGACGCACTCATCCAGCATCTGTACAAATATCCACAACAGAGCGGTTCACACCCTCATGTGTCGGGTCTGAAGCTGACCATCGACATGCAGGCCAACCCACCAGCCGTCATTAAGATGCTGTACGATAATGGGGAGCCGGTGGACTTGGAGACAGAGCTCCTTGTAGCCACGTCAAAGTTCGTCGCTGGCGGCGGTGATGGTTGCTCGTCGTGGCTGAAGGGCGAGATCTTGCGCGAGGCTGCTAAGATCCCCGAGATTGTCGCCGATTTCATGATGAAAAAGCGGCTACTGGAATATCCCGAGCACGAGGGGCGAATCACCATCATCGAGTAAGTGAACGACCTCGATTTGTCTATTACTTCAAATTGTCCTGAGAAGAGACCTACCGATATTAGCGACGATCAATAAAGTAACTTCGCTTGTAAGACACAACCACGAAGCTTTGCCGTTGATGCCTGAAATGGACACGACAGGAAGCAGGCCTATCTACCAGGAAAGGCCAAGCCTGTCGACTGTAGACTGTCCCTAATTAGCTTAACAGTAGGCAACGCAGTTTGAATAGCGAACTTATGGTTGCACTAACCGACAGCTTAAATAAATATATGCAGCCTTGTAGTGCAGGCTGTCCGTGGTAGTTGTGCTCGTTCCAGTCCTCGACGTTACCGCGTGCGGTGCATCCACATAAAATCCAGGCACCACACGCGGAGTGGCGGTTATAACATTACGTCCAAGTACTTCACAAGCGAGATCACTCGCGAGCCATGTCCAGGAGGATCAAAGTTTGGTATCCACAATCGTGAAGTGTGCCACTTCAACGCTCCTCCCCATCCTTGTCTCAAGGAGGTCACGTATGTGTCTTTAGTGACCAACGCCAGTGCCAACAGCTCACCAGACATGAACTACAGCACGATCACGAATCTAGTGGTATTTCGTGCCTACATTCTCCACGCTATGCTGCTTTCCTTTAAGACTAGCTCTAGCACGCTTCGCGCCTGTGCGTGCCCCGCTGAGCAACTATCCAGGTCTCACCTGGGTGGAGAGGATCTCATCTCCACGTTTTGTGGCGGTCTCCGGAAGGCTGGCATCGTAAGTTAAGATAGTTTTGCACTTTGCTGGACTTAGCAACACGGTTTTCAAATTCAAATGAGGAATGTTCCAGTGTGCGCTGGAATGAGGTGCGTGCACCCATGATACAGTATGTCCAGCTTGATGGCCGTGATTCGCAACAACTAGCTGTCCTTGACGAGTTTTCTTCGAGGAGTGCCCTTGAGGTGGACGCGATAACTTTT
>PCFV01000713.1:0-16123 GCA_002812785.1 Phytophthora litchii | reverse complement strand
CGTTTAGGACTTGAGCGATACGGTATGCACATCTTTCCAACAATCAACACTACGACAGTGGGGCAATCACGCATTCATGAAATTATGGTGCGGAGTGGTGGGTTGAGGTAAAAGGAGAATGAGAGTTACTTGGTCTGTAGTCGTTTCTTAACAATGTACCTCAAAGATTAGGAAAACCGCTTTCATCTTCTCGCGCTTCACGCCTGTCGATCGGAAACCACTCTTATTCTATCACATATTGTGAAAGAAGTACATTCAAGGTATTTCGAAGTACTTCATACTAATAAGGCTCGTCGCATAACCATAGACACAGCATATTGGTGGAGCAACTTTGCTCCCGCTGATAGATCGAATCAAAGAAAAGCTTTCTTTATCTCTCAAAGTGCATCAAGTAGATCGTCCACGGTAGCTACCACATATTGTGCTACCATTACATTCTTAGGCTCCGTAGGCTGCAGTAAAGATCAATAGTAGCTGTTTGAGGTACTATTTTAAAAGATTCAAAATGAATCTGGAGTTCTGAGCACGAGCAGGACCATTCAACACCTGATGATGAACGTTTGCAAATGCAGCACTCAGTACAAAGTAGTTTCAGTCTGCGACTACCAATTCTCACACCTATTTTCACACGTTCTTCTTGAGCATTTCCTCGTAGTAGTGGCGGTGATCCGGGTCAAGATCGATCGCGCGCTGGTACAACTCCACACTTTGCATTTTTGACTTCTCCCATCCATCAACCTCAGTTATTGTACCAATGCGATGGTGGAGATCGGCCAGCGTCACGACAACCCACTTGGCTTGTGTCTCCATTTCTAGCAACTCGTCGAGCCACTGCACTTGGCTCTTCAAAAAACCCGCAGCATCTTCAGCAGATGACTCCACCAACTCCAGCATGGACGTCAATAGCCAGCGGAAGTAGAACCAAGCACTCTGGTCATCTGGCTCCGTGAACACTGCTTGTTGGACCAAACCAATCTCTTCAAACAGCACATCTGCAGTCAATGGATCCGGTAGAGAAATGCTGCGGTGGTGCAGCGCCGAGTAGTTGGAAAAATTTTGCTCAATCTTCTGCGTCGTGAAGCCCAATTGGTCCTCCTCCGACATCCCAGCCAACTTGCCCACATGACGACGATAGTTCCAACAGTGAAAGTTGCGTTCATCTGAGACCAACAAAAGGTTAGTAAAACCAACGCAACAATTTCATCAATCTATAATCTGGTTTTACCAAGATCCAGCAGCTTGTCACAAAGTCCGATTTCCTTCTTGAGATCTCCCAGTCCTCGATCAATAATCCATTGTCGCTGAAACCACGCCGAGTACGACTTGGGATTGCGTTGCAACGCATCCTACAACCCGTTAAAACACGCAAAAAGAGTCAAAATAATTTGCAACAGATAGCAAAACCACCTGAATCTGATATACCAGTGTCAATTTCAGCTCCGTTTTCGCCATTTCTTGCATTTCCGTCTCTGGATTTTCAGCTTTTTTTGCCAAGGCATCGATGGCCTGACGACGGTAACTCCAGACGGCATGAAACTCCGGGTTTAAGAGCAACAGGTGGCTCGTGAGTGGCAGGACGCTGGGCTCGTAGACCTGCTGACGCTTCATCTCGAGGACCTTGGTCGCTACCTCATGGTACATGCGCACTTTGGAGAGCTCCTCCTGGCGCTGTTCATCCGTCTTCTGCTGCTCCTTCTCGCGCTCCACGCTCTTGACACGTCCGTGCATTGTCTGATCTTTTTCCAAATCACCTGCGGTTGTAGAGCGATGAACAGATGCACGATTTGAAGAGACTTTCGACTTGAAGAGCATAGTGGCGACGCGTCAGAGATGGCGCATCCTTTCGAACAGCGACGTCATCGCCATTCCAAAAGACACAGTTCTATTTTTGAGCGAAATAGTTGCCGCAACATACCATATTGCACGGTAGAATTCATACAACACTGTCATCCCGCAGACGCCCATTCTGCCATATGCCTACAGCGAGTGCACGCATTGTTCGGACAAATCTTCAGCGAAATGTGTCACGAGACATTTCTGCTCTTGCTTTTCAGCCAATCCTGTCTCTCCGAAGCCATTATTCCCACCAATCGCATCTCTCGACAGTTAAATATCCAAGCAAATGCGACCGTTTGCATCAGTTGCAAATTCGCCCCAAGCCGAACACGTGACCATGGGCTCTAGCTGTACCCTCGTGGCAGACCGCACGGACGACGCCGTGCAGATGCTACTGGGTTTCATTGCACTGTCTTCACTGTACGCCAAGTGGCACTTCGAGCGACCACGACGGCCTGCCAAGGTCTGGTTCATGGACGCCATGAAGCAGGGCACGTCGGCCGCAATGATTCACGTCATGAACATCCTCTACGCTATTGGACTCGTGGACTTGTCGGACACGCCCAGTGACCAGGATCAGGTACTTGCTCTTCTACTGTTGCAATTGCTCTTTGCAGAGATTGACGCGTGTCTCTAGTGTGCCTTTTACTTCATGAACGTCGTGATTGACACGACACTCGGCGTGTATATTGCCTATTTATTGTTGCAACTCTTCACTCTCATTGCAGTACGTATCGAGAGTAATGTGTGTAGTGGAGTCTGGAGTGGCTCATGAATCGGGTGCTGTAGGTCCGACAACAGTGGACGAGTGTACGGAGTCACGGCTACTACGGCTCTCCACCGTCGTGGTGGGTGTGGTGGCTGCAACTGCTGCAGTGGTGTGCCATTTTGACAGTTATGAAGCTCTTTGTGGGTGTGGTGTTGTACGCCTTCTCGACACCACTGGGATGGATGGGCTCGCTGCTGTTCTACCCCGTGCACAACCACCCTAAGATCGAGCTGTTGATCGTCATGATCGGCTGTCCATTGGTCATGAACATGGTGCAGTTCTGGATTCAGGATAGCTTCTTGATGGATCACGACCAGCACAACAGCGAAGAGCTGCCGTTGCTGAACCCGTCGGTGGATGGTGCCACTTCCGTGCAGAAACAACGTGGGCTGTCGAACGTCTCCAGCGCTGCCGATATGTACGAGATTCTGTAGTTGCGTTGCATGTGGTGTGCGTTACATGCAAGTACCCGCTTGGAACCCGCAATATTAACGGTGTTTTGTGTCGCTATGGTGTCGTGTACAGGCGAACGCATCCTCGGGACGTCATCGTGCGGACTGGATGAGACGAGCAGTGTCTTTACAGCAGGCAGATCGTAATCGATGAATAAGTCTGCATATATAACAAACCTTGCCATATTTCCAAGCAACCAGTTTTCCTCGATATAGGATGTTACTAGTTTAATATGATTCGGCTCATGTTCGAGCCTCAACAACAGCTTAAAACTCTGTCAAGGAGGTAAGAGTGTCGACGAACAAATTCATAGAGTTACATTGCTTGTTATTGTATCACGGATTCCAATGCAATGAGCACACAGACACAGAAACCCGTTAGCTTTGCAGTACCTTGTCAAGCACTACGCACTCGACTTCAGAGAGGACGGTCGAGTCGTCCACATTGTCAAGTTCTTGATCCGACATTTCCTCTTTGTTGAATTTTGGTTCTGCAGGGAGTAGCTCAATATCCCCGAATTCCATGGCACTAAGACTAGCGCAGGAAGCGCATCCAGACATGATGGTCTCCAAGAGCTCGCAGCGAGAGCGGTAGAACGCCAACTGCTCCTGGAGCGTGCGTAAGTCTTCCTGTGAGCGCTGACGCCGGCGATCGGCAGCAATACGGTTCTTCAGCCGCCTCAAGTCCTTTGCGCTGAGTTTTGCAATCGCGACACCAGGTGGAAGCTGAATAGGCTCACGTTTCCTACGTTTCCGTCGGGACGGAGAAATCGTCGAGGCAGTCGATGAACATGCTCCCAACGACTCAGTCTTCAGAGGAGATACAGGTGTCGGAGCTGGCGCAATTTTCAGAGCATTCGTGACTGAAGCAGGCAAACTAGTGATCTGGAGCGCTGCGGCAATGAGTGAAGCAAGCGCTGGCATCTTGTGCTCGTCAGAATCGGAGTTTTCTCTCGTGGAACTGCGCGTCATGGGCGGTGATACTGCGTCCAGTTTGCTGGTGCAACGACGTGGCTTCCTCGGCATCTTGCGCACTTGGTGGCAAATTCAAAAGTGACTGAGGTGGCATCTGGCATCTGATAATCAGAGGGGGCAATTCACACTGCAGTGTGCACCACACAACAGCAGTGGCAAAGCAGGAGTGAAGGTCATCGGTATGACAACATGAAAACCCCGTCATAGTCGATACAACGAAAATTTCAGGGAATCTACCGTCGCCCGCCCCTCCCTTTACACTACAGTTTAGTATCGAGCCAATCGTATCTGACAGGTAGTGATGGCGCGTGGACGCAGAGGACGCAGCAGTGGCAACAGCAGTAACCGGGCTACACCGTACGAAGGCGCACGTGAAGGACGTCGTCGTCGTGGAGGTGGCAGCGAGCCCAAGGGCCGCGGAAAGGGCGGTCGTGGCCGTCGAGGAGGCGACAAACCCAAGCCCAAGACGGCCGAGGAGCTGGACGCGGAGATGGACAAGTATTGGGGCAAGTCGGAGGAGCACGCAGCCAAGAAATTGGACAGTGATATGGACGACTACTGGAAGAATAAAGACGAGCAATGTACGTGGAGTAGGAGACGATCGAGACGAGAAAAAGACTGATAAAGTGTTGCTATAGCTACGGAAGATCCAAAGGAAGAAGCGGAGGGAGACAAGGAGGACAAGACAGAGGAGGACAAGAAGGAGGCTGCTGAAGAACCTGCAGCTACGGAGGAACCTGCTCAGGAATAGACAGGAACAGATACAGATGGCGGTCTCTGTATAGCACTGACATGGAGGAAGCGGTAACAATCCGTCTCGACACAACGAATCTGTATGAAAACTCTCTCTGGACTTCAATACTTGTATTGCCTTCATCAGCCGAAGATCTCCTGCAGCTTGCCGATGGCAGCTAGCACTAACCAGAGGACACCAACAATCACCGAGAGCATGGACGAGAAGATAGATATACGGAAGGCCAGTAGCTCCGAACGTTCGCCAAGCCGACCTGTAGCTTCTCCGTATGCTGCGGCGAACAGACCCATCGTCGCGATGGATGTTGCACAAAAAGAGCCCAGGTATGTGAACGACTTGACCGTGTCGTGCAGCCCCACGGCGGGCAAAACACCGAGGATGCCACCTGGGCCTGCGATACCATGCACAATTCCTACCAACAGCGCAGTACACTAGGAGGAAAGTAACAACACATTAGATGAACGGTAACTCCACGTTGTCCGAACAGCACATACCTTTTGTGTCTGTGCGTTCTGGAAATCAATCGTGGGCAGCTTGAAGCCGCAGCACATGGGTCCCGCGTCACGCTTCGTCTCGTCGACATCAGGATCTATTGCACTGCTATCGGGACGATCCGATAGCAGCTCTTCTAATGCCACGACGCTCTCACATGGACTAGTTTCGAGTGAGATTGACTCCACACTACTCGAGTGCTGTCGCGGCGACACACACACATCAACCATAACTGCGTCTTCGTGGTCTTCGTCTTCAACTGCCTTGGTCTTCCCTGTTTTCAACGCTTCCAACCTCCTGCGTCGTGCAGCAGACGACATTTCCTCGTCATCACTAAACTTGACCACCACTTCATCCGATTTCTCTGCTCCTTCCTTCAACAGCGTGTGACTGGGACTCGCGACTGAATCTGTCTCCGTGTTCGTCTCCGTTCCTTTTGCTCCTCCATCCTCTTCACTCTCACTCTCTTCATTCTCCTGTACACTCTTCTTGTCACCATTCTTCCTCTTCCTCCTTGATGCTCCTCGTCTTTTACTCTGTCTTGCCTTCTTCACACCTTCATGGACTCCATAAACTCCCAAAGCGATCATAAAGACGCCCACTAGCACGTCAGTAACCACATTCAGCACAGAAAAGTCGAGTTTCCCGTCCAGTGAGATGAAGACGATGGCCATGACGACCAGACCGATGCTATGGCCACAGCCCCAGCGAATTCCCAATGCAAATGAACGCCACGAAGACCCGGCGGACAGTGTCGCCAATGCACTGAGATGATCGGGGCCCGTCAGCACGTGGATTAACCCGAACAACATGCCTGTAAGCGCCAACTGAATGGTCGAAGCCTGTGCCAAGGCGGTCGCGTCCTCCGTCGAGGTCTCAGCGATGTCCACATGCAGCCAGCGATGAGACGCGACGTTCATGATAAAGGAGCCGAGTTCAATTATGACAAAGGCAATACCCGGTAAAAACACATAAAATGCGATTATATGATTGGTCAATGGCAATCGGCTAAATGATGTGATTGGTTGATTCCTGCTACTAGAGCCAGTCACTGGAAGAACGCGATACTGGGCCAAGAACGGATGCCAGCCTTCCGGAGACCGCCACAAAACGTGGAGATGAGATCCTCTCCACCCAGGTGAGACCTGGATAGTTGCTCAGCGGGGCACGCACAGGCGCGAAGCGTGCTAGAGCTAGTAAGTCAAGGTCAGTCAACAATAGGATCAGATCTGTAGTATTTTTAGCGCAACAAAAGGATGTTGCCTTTTGCCATTCCAAGAGTTGCCAGGAGCTTTGGCAAAGCGACGTGTTGCAATGGTGCTGGTAGGGCAATTCGTTGCTCGACAGCTGTGTATGGGGCTGGGTTACATTTACCCACTGTATGCGTCGGTTGAAGCGTTGCGCACCCGACAGCAACAGGAACTTCTGCAATGGATCACTTTTTGGTAGGATGCAACGTTTTGCCTTTGTTGCCATTTCGGTGGTGTACCATGATACTAAAACTTTTGCATCAATGATGTGTTCGTTGTATCGAAATACCAGGGCTGTGAACGCGTTGTTTTGGGTCGTCGAGACAGTGGGCGACACGATCATTTCTTGGGTGCCATTTTACCTCGAGGCCAAAATTGTGGCTCTGGCGTGGCTCGTATTGCCATCGTATCGAGGTGCTTTGCTGTTGCATCAAAAGTGGTTGGCACCAGCTTTTCAGCAACATGAAGAGGTCATCGACTTCACTATTGCCGACCTAAAACGTCGAGCTGGAGAAAAAATGGTGCAAGTCTGCAAGGAGACGGCGGTGATCGCACTGCGAAACAGCTCAGATGTTGTTGCACAGAGCCAACAATATGTTGCGGCACAACTGGTTCAACAAGCTCTGGGAAAGTTGCAACCTGTTGCTGCTGTTGACAATGCACCAAGTGACGGGTTACGTCAGCCTTCGCTGTTGTCTGTTGCAACTGCAACAAACGTTGTCACTGACAAATCTGCCGATGCCAAGCAAGAAACTCGTAAAACTTTTCCAGACGAGAAAAGTTTGAACAAAGAGTCGAAATCCAATTCGAATTCACATGAAAAATCGACAACCGCAACATTGAGTCGAACTGAGAAGGCGAAGCAGGTGCTTGACCATTTCAAGAAACTTATGGTGAAGGGGTTCCAGTTGAAGTATCATCCATCGGCTGGAGTCGTGAAAAACCGCGTGTTGTTGCTAGAATCGACGAATTCTCGATATGTGAGTTTCATGAGTGCCAGGGAGACTGGTTCTGTAGACAGCAAGAAGAAGGCAGCGCGGCTCCTGCTGCACAATCTACGTCGTGTGTCCGCTTCGACCACGGACGAATGTGCATTGTTTGCGAAAATGGTTGAGGAGGAAGAAGTGGATGCCTCGAACGCTTTCATTCTGGACAACGGAAAGGCTGTGATGCTGTTTGAAGCCGAATCGAAGAAGAGTCGAGACTTATTGGTCGCTGGCCTTCGACTACTGATCAACGAACACAAAAAGCGCGACACTGCGGCGTTAAACATGTTGTGCTCAGCTGTAGAGCATGTAATGATCCAGCAGGCATTCATACAACTCCGAGCAAATGCTGAACGGTCATCGCGAAAGTGAATCGCTGATGTATACTCTACAGGTTTGCTGGATAAATCGCACGAATAAATATTTTTCCTCTATCTGTCTCCTATTGTCTGCCAAATCACGGTCAGCATCTTCTCGCGAAATCGATAAGTGGGTGTGCGCTGGGATGAGTATTCCATGCCAGAGTTATCATCTTCTGGAGTCGGTTCCTCTGTATCCGTACCACGAACGCTTTCGTCTTGTCGAATCTTGCATTCTTTGATTTCTATCCGCTTGCGGAAAATTTTATCGAACGCTTTCGTCTTGTCGAATCTTGCCTTCTTTGGTTTCTATCCGCTTGCGGAAAATTTTACGCCGCATTTTCAGAATCTTGGGTGTGATCTCGTACAACTCGATGTCGATCTCCAGTTGATTAACGGGGTGCATGCCGAAGTAATCTAAGCGGAACGGTGTCATAATTCTGGATACGTTGTTGTTAGTCTGAAGCCACGAAGCTACGCGCCTGGAAATGACAATCTGTCCGCCAAACCCGACGTCGCCAATCTCACGGCCGATATACTCGGAGGCACCGATGTAAAGAGCTTTGCCTGTAACACGATGAGTCTGCATGATCAGGTTTCCCTCCTCTGCTACATTTGTGTCGTGAATACCCATGCGTACTCTGATTCCGCGGAAGAGAAGTTGTGGTTTGAGACCAATTGCAACTTCAGTTTTGACGGATGGTACTAGTCCTTCGAGTTCAGATGGCCACTTGACGTGCAGTAACTGCATTTGTACCTCTAAACAATAGTTCACAGCGTCCGGGATTATATGGAATGCCAACTGAAACGCGTCTCCAGCCGTCGTGATTTCGTATCCGTTATACTTCGGCAACAAGGAACGCAGCAAGTCGTCATGAAGGTCCTGTGCTGTGTCAATAACGGCCTCCGGTGCCTGGGCCCATAGCGCACTCGAACCTTCGATATCTGTGTTGACGAATACTGGTTTGTCTGGTGGCGCAGTAGCTTCATACGTCGCGTACGAGTCGTGCCTTCGGTTCGCACGGAGGCTAGCCCACTCAGGTGAGTTCTTCACGTGCGTCGGGATGATCGGGGACAACATCCTAATGCAGCATTGTTGGCTACCGCCCATCACAAGTGCCTGAGCTGCTCCGAACAAATAGTAAAGCATCGTAGCCACACCAACCACGTAGTCCGGAATGGCATCAACCTCATCTTGAGGCATGCACAATAACGCCACCTGCAAGAAGCAGTACGGCAGCGTGAAAATCGCACACACGATCATCAGTAACTTGAGTCTTCTGTACAACGGCGATGCCATCACGACTCCATGAATATGTTCATGCTTTCGTCCTGAAAACCTGAGTACAACAAGTGCTCCTGTTGCGTAAAACACGGAGAAAATAATTCCTCCCAGCTCCACAAAACTCAAATACTTGTACGCTCGATTGTAACCATCATGCACGATCACAATGGCTAATCCTGCTCCCAGAAAGAGTCCCACAATGACCCATCCTCTCCACACATACTTCAATATCGTCGCTTTCTCGTTCTGCTCTCCTCGATCCAATGTCCTCATTGCGAGTTTAAACAGCTCTCTTGACAGTAGAAAAATCCAATAAGCACTTAGAATAAAAAACAAATTCTCCGCCAGTAGCAATGCCGTGAGTGTCGTGCCCAACGGTACGTCGTCCTGCGTTAGTTTCGTAATATAAGCAGCTTCACCGCCGTCTCCCTTGCTGTCGTTATGCAACAACTCGCTGATCGTGACTTCTCCCTGTGAATACTCGGATCCGGAGCCTGATTGAGCCTTCACTTGGTCAATAATCTTGTAGATGGCGTGTATGAGGTAGGCATAGAAGACGCCTCCTGCTAGAGCGTGTAGTGTGCTGCAGAAGAGGAACATGGCGATGACAAAGCGCACCGTGGAGCGGAACATGTCTCCGCCCAGTTTGCGCATGTGATAAGCGGCTAACATGGTCATACTGCACGAGAACAAGAGCGTGAAACAGTACGTGTACATCCAAGCCATATTAACCGACGAGTTGCGCACCCACACCGCCTCCACAGTCGTCATGGCGAGTGGCGAATGGAGACGACGCAATGTCGTTCTTTGTCTGGTGGACGGAATGTGGAATGACCGAAATCGAGCAATTGGACGGTGACTAGTGCCACCGGAGTATTGACGTGTACACCGAACCCTGATGTATTGTCTAGGAGAGAGAAACAGATTGTACGGTTGTTGTCACAGATTAACGAACGGACGGATTTTCTTTCCAGACTTTGCTGAGACCATCTTGCCACAGTATGTAAATCGACAGATATACAAGATGTGTATGTCTGTAAAATTGGTATCGCAATAGGAAAGTAGCGGCGTTGAATCGTGTTGTCTTCAGACTTCAATTAGTCAATGCAGGTGTAATCGGGCAGACGATTACGAGGTAACGGACGGATTATGGCACGGTCGAGTATTTTACCCTGAGCGTGATATTGCTGGTGGTGGCATCATGGATTTCTGGTTGCAGTTGGATTTGAACCTTGAAGCTTTAGTCTCTGCCCCGATACAACATTGGTGTTGTTCAGCGCAGCAAAAAGTGCTGTAGATTTTGGCCGTGTTCTTCCAAGTAGCTTCCAGCTCCAGAACAACTGAGGCCATTAGAAACGAAAACTTCCAGTTCGTGGTGGTCTTGTTGCAGGAAACCGGCAGACCAAGGCCAATTGGACGATTGGGTACAGGGAATCATTCCTTGTCGATCAAACGTCTCTCTCCGATGCTGAGATGACTAGCGATTAAAGTCACAGCATCATTGTTCGAATCGCGAGACAGTGGAGCATCACATCTCCTGAATGGTAGCACTATCATCAGCATCAGCTTCCACCTTGTGTTCCCTGCATGAATGCAGACGTAACCATAGTATAATTCGTCCTTCAAGTTTAGCCCTAGCTGCTACGTCATATAAGCTAGATGCATTTTCGAATCACAAAAAATAGTCCACGGTTCTGATTATCCATCAAATAGCTGTACTCAAACGATTGGCTGAAATAGCAAACCAAATCGTTCCCATTCGCTAAATATCACCCCTGCCCATCTTCCAAGCATGAATAATTCATTCCCAAAGATGCAACGGCTCGTAGTGTCCGGGCGGCGCTGCGTGCGTCCGTTGCGCGTCGCCGCCTCCGTCTGCGCGTCCTGGTCGTCTCCAGTCTCCTCCGTCGGCCTCTCGCACTACTCGAGCGCCAAGCCGCTACCGTCTCCGTCGCGCATGAGCGTCGCAGATCTCCTCGAAGTGTCCAAGCAATTCCGCAGTAAACAAACCAACTACATTCACGAGGACCAGACGCTGGATGAGGCCGTGAAATGTCTGGCACAGAACGAGAACTCAGCTACACTTGTGGTGGTGAACAGCCAGCACCAGGTTGTAGGGCTTATTACCAACAGATTGGCGTTGCAGAGGGTAGTGCGCATGCGTTCTACGGGTAAACGATCGGACTGGAATATGAAGGTAGAACGGGTAGAATGGAACGCTACCTACCTCTTGGAGGGAGCATTCTGCGTGTCTATGTCACGTGTCGATGGTTGTTATTGACGTGGGTTTTGTTGTAGGTGTCGGAAGTGGCGATTCCAGCGCGTAAAGTGCTGCATGTGTCTCCACAAGATTCGTTGGAAGATGTGAGTACTGCAGAGAAGGAGTGAGGTAGAGTGCTGACTGTTGGTATATAGTGCCGAGCGGTGATGGCGTTGTCAGGAGTGGGAGAGCTACCAGTGTTACAAGGGAGCAAGTTGCTTGGCACAGTGTCGTTGACGGACATTGCATCGCTGATCCATCGCCATGACGCACAGTTGAACCCTGATCCTACAAGGTACGAGGATGTAATGATGTACTGGACACTTTAGCTGAATTTAACGGGGTTATAATGCAGCGCGAAGTCGGACTACATCAACTTGATCCTGCCGCGCAAGGGATTGCCTGCTAACACGTCATTGGATCAGACTGTTGTTCAGCAGTACGTGCTGTTTCTTCAGTTTTTCTGGATGATGGTGAATCTAATGTGAGTGTGCTTGCATGGTGATGATAGTAAGAGCGATCACCCCAACTACTGGACGTACTACCTCCACTCGTTCGCCATGAATATTCCACACCCACAGAAAACGGATACAGGTGGAGAGGATGCTTTCTTCTTGGGCGTTGTACCGCACGGTGAAGAAGAAGGTGGCACGGCGGCTCCAGTACTGGAAGATCGCCCCATTGATATCGACCCGTCTGTCCCTACAGTAATTAGTGGCACGCAGGGGCCAGTGGACGTGCTGGCGATGGGAGTTGCCGATGGTGTTGGCTCATGGTTCGAGAAGGGCGTGAGTGCACAACAGTATGCTCAGGAACTCATGGTTGCAGCACATCAGGCTGTACAGGTATCGTACGCGAAGGATCACGACATTGAGCCTTCAGAGATTTTGCATGCTGCATGGTCAACCGTGCTTCAGAAAGAGATCGTTGGCAGTTCAACTGCTTGTGTGCTGGCGCTCGATCCAGAACAGGGAGAGCTACATGGCATCAATTTGGGAGACTCGGGTTTCCTGATTATCCGTGATAAGACTTCGGATCTCGAGACTGCGCGGTTGCGTGGTACGTTGGACGGCTCGCTTATGCGTAAGATAATTAACCGCGAGCAGGATCTCACGCCGGCTGGACGCCGAAAGGGAGCACATGTTACATACCGCTCACCACAGCAGCTGCATTATTTCAATTGTCCGTTCCAATTGGGTTTTGCGGGTGCTGATCTTGTGAGTGACGTAGTGGACGACTTGGCCAGAGGAACGCACTCGCCTATGCGTGAGAAGCCACTTTTTGAAACGCCGGAGAATGGAATGAGACTACGGGTACCTGTGCTTGAGGGTGATCTTATTATTCTCGCTACCGACGGCCTTTTTGACAACGTGGATGAGGAGGTGCTGCTCGAGATTGTGCGTGCTGAGCCTGACCTTGAGACTATGACTCGTAAGCTGGTACAGAAGGCCTACGACTTGTCCCTTGATCGAACTCGCGACTCTCCTTTTGCTCGCCTTGCCAAGGAGAATGACTTGATGTGGGGTGGCGGTATGCCAGACGACATCACCATTATCGCAGCGCGTGTCACGAAGCACAAAAGCAAGGAGGAGAAGATAGCAGAGGCCGCCGCAGCGAAAGCAGAAGCCGAGGCTAGCTATTAGGAAACACATTAGCATCGACGAGTGTTCAAACCAGGTAGAAAAAATAAGCAGAAACACGACGAGACTTACGCGCGACGTCGTGTGTTCTGTGTTGCATAATGAGTTAGGTATTCAGGAGCGTCTGCTGCATCAGTACCTCATGTAGCTGTGTCAGCAATCGGTGCCTCTGATGCTGAGTTGCCTGTCACCCCTACATTTCCTAATCCTGCGTCGTCGCCTTCCTTTGTTTCCTCCTCCAACTCGTCGCCTCCAGATGCTTCATTGTCATCGACATCATTGACAGGCTGTGTATCTGTATCCACGTCGACATTCTCGTCGCTTTCGTCGGCGTGGGTGGCATCTCCAGTCTGACCCTCACTTCCACTGTTGGGTGCCTCACTGTCTGCTTCCTCCTCGTCTTCCTCTTCCTCCTCTGAAATCACAACAATATCATCATCATTGCTTTCAGCAGACGCAACAGGTTTCTCCTCATCTTCATCCACTTCTTCATCTTCCTCCTCCTCACCTTCATATCCTTCAGCCTCGTCATCATCATCATCATCATCATCATCCAACTCCACTGGTGCCGAAGCGGATGATCCTCTCAAATACAAATCCCTCACTCGAATAGCGTCCCGCATCAACGACAGCACTGAGTCTTGTGCACAAGCATCCACCAGAATGGCATCTCGTGCATCTTCATGGCCAAAGAACAGCTCCTCTCCATACTTCTCCAGTGCCGTAAGACACAATTTACTTCGTGCCGAGTCGTCCAATTGCTGCAATAACTGCCTCGCTTCTCTCTGATTCTGAGCACGACCGATAGCTCTACTCACCTCCATCTCATCTTCATTTTCTTCTTCTTCAAAGTCTCCCATAGCATTTTCCTCCTCTTCCTCGTCCTCATCGACGTCCACAATGTCAATTTCATTGTTTTGAGACGTCGGAGGTTCACTGTCTTCCGCTTCTTCCTCCTCTGGAGCGAGTTCAGCCACATCTTGAGGCATATTTTCCATATTTAGGTCTCCATCTTCCATATCTTGGTTGTCCGTTGCCATATTTAGGCCGTCTTCCTCCATATCTGGACCATTTTCTAGGCCAAGAGCCAAATCCGCGTCCAAATCTTCCTCTTGCTGCGGGAATTCCTCGTTATCGTCCACATCTGGCAGTTCCTCGTCCAGTAGCTTGCTCTTCTTCGTCACAGGGGACACTAAAACGTCGTCCAGCGTCGTCTCGTTGTCTTTTAGGTCCTCTACACTGTCTTCTTCAAAGGCTTCAGCAGCGGAGCGTTTAGCAGCACCTGGAGAGGTGGATGACGAAGCCAAGTCCGTAGAAAGATTGTCAAGATCGCTGGCTACAGCTGGAGCCCCCGTAGGAGCGCTGGGAGGCTCTGTCATGAGAGTTACGAGCACGTGAAGATTGGGGAAATACGCGGCGGTTGCTTGCTTTGATCTGTAATGACCGAAGACAAAAGTGCAAGAAAGGAAACGCACTTAAGACGTACTTAAGAGATCGAGCATGTGATTGGTCAATAATCAGAACTTCAAGTTTGTTGGCCTAGATCCTAGATCCTAGATCCTAGATCCTAAAAAGGATAAGCGGCCTTGAGATGTTTGGTGAAGACGTTGGCACTTGTGCATATTCTTTTCGACATCTTCGACGTTGAATTCGAACGCGCTCAAAGCGTCTTGTGCCTTGTCAGTGAGTTGTTCCCAGGTAATGAGGTCCTGCTTCTCTCCAATTTTCGTCGTGAATTTGAGGACTCCCTTACTGCTCCAGAAAGCCACACCAGAACGAAGTTTGACACTGGAACCATCGACATACTTGGATTTGGGCGGCGTTTCCTTCAACTTGCTGGTGTAAGAAGGCGTCGATACACCGAGGATCGTTGGATTCTCCAAGCTTGGATTGTCAATCCAGACAACTACGAACTTCCAGTAGTGACGTTGGCCATCCATATACCACCACATGAAATTCATCGATTTAGGGAAGTACCAGGCGTACATGATGGCCCACTTGTCCTTGTATGATACAGAGCGAGAATACACCTGAGATCCCAATTTGGATCCTTTGCAGTCCCCGTTTTCAGGTCCACTCCATGCCAGACCACCGCTGAGCGATCCATTAGCATTGACAGCCGGGTAAGGATGACATCCACGTTTGATATAGAGCTGTGGCTTGAATCGGATGGCAGCTTGCTCCGAGTCTGTGGTAGGTTCGAGCTGAGCGAACGGACCGAACTTGATCGTGGTTGATGAAGGTCGTTTTGGCCTGAATGCCGGCAATGATAGTTATCACAACAAGAAAAAGGGGTCGGAGGCTCATGTCAGCAAGTTTCGGGGTTTGCTGCTACTTGACGTGCCTTTTTGAAAATGAGCTCTACTACGATGACCAGGCCACCAAACATTTTGATTAGGGGGGTCCCTACTATGATTGCGGTGTTGTGACTCAAAAACCGCAATCATAATCAGTTGATCCTGCACTGTGTACATGATTGGTAATGCAGCACTCTGTTCCTTAGGTCTTATTGAAGCTGCCAGTGACATTCATCACGGCACTGAACAGTGTTGCCATTTGCCCAATATCGGGAATCATCGTGCAAGATATGTTTGGACGTAGTACCGGCTTAAAGTGATGAGGGGAACTTGGAGGTTCGATCAGATTCGTACAAGGGATAATACATGGAAGTCAGGCGCCTCCAATGGAACTTAAATTGTGCTAGTAATGATGGCCCTGCAGTCATAACCTTACAATTTTGCTGGAGGATACGCCCAAGCTTCAGTCAGCCGGATATTTTTCGTCATTGACTATCTAGACCACAGTAGCTATTTGAGCAAACGAAAGGTGCAGGGGTACTGTGTATGGAGGACAACTTTATTGCATCTCTAACATTGTGTTTTATGACAAGACAGTATAATATCTTGTCTTCACATCCCCACTTAGCCGCTTACGGGTCTCAGCACTAAAATGGCCAAGCGTCCTCAAGTCTCTCCTCAAAAACATTGTCTTTCAAAGGCATCTTTCTCTTGAACTTTTTGATGAGATTATGATCAAATTTGGCATTGCTCAATGCATCACGGGCT
>PCFV01000712.1:0-16133 GCA_002812785.1 Phytophthora litchii | reverse complement strand
CGTATGTGCTGGTCAGCAAGTATCTCAGTTGAGCCGAAGTACATGAAGCAATGGCTGTAGTCGGCGCTGGGGTAGCCGTCGTCGGAGTCGGTGCGACCGTTGTCGGACTAGGTGTCGGTTCTGGGGTTGCGGTGGTCGGTTCCGGGGTATCGGCCGCACACTGATCCGAGACGTAGTCAATGAGGTCTGCGAACAAGTAGATCCCGCTCCCAATGGGTAGTGTGCACTCGGTCAGGTTCATGGCTACCACATCGGCCAAGAGACTGTGGCATGCGTCCGAAGCACACATACCGGCGACCTCTTCTGGAGTGGGCTGAGCGCCGGAAGTGAAGACGTAGCCCGAGTCGTCAGCGCATTGGTCGATGTACTGGTTCGTGAGTACTTTGGCGAGCGTAGCGATGGCGCACACATCTGCCGATATCAATTGGACCAGTGCGGAAGCCACTGCGCCAATGAGTAAGAGTTTCATCTTGGAACAGTAGCCGCTGACGGCTTAAGGTTGTTGCGACAAAGAGAATCGGCAAGTGACGAACATGGTTTGAAAGGAAGACAGAAGACAGAGGACGAATCCACTCGACGTGGTTGGAAACGACGAGAGCGGACAGAAGGAAGAGACCGGGAAGTGTTGGAGTGGTAAGGCTGTCAGCGGTTGCACTATTACTTGCAGGTCTAAGTCAACTAGAGATCCTTTCTGCACTACAAGTCTGCAAAGGCGAGTGGCAATGGTGCATGTGAATTTCATCGTTAAGAGGGCGTCAAAGTTTGACTCAATTCCCCGAGACTTGTTGCCGTTGTTGTCGTGTCAAGCTTTGTGTCTATTCGACGCCACGCCATCTGACTGTCCCATCTCGCCAGCTGGTTGAATAGTGTTCATGAACAGAAGTCAGAGTTGAAGCCGTACAGAGCTTCAAGGCCACAGAATTCCCTTTGATCGATTTTGCCATATCTTGTTCACGTTGAGTAGCAGACTTTTGGTCTTGTCTGTTCCTATCGCTTCTAGCAAAACAAGCAAGCAACGTTGCATCGAAAAAAGATGATCAAGTCACTGTAAAAGTCGGGTGAAAGCTTCCTTCGCTCGCTGTAGCACAACGAAGGCAACGATTCTTCACGCGATCAGCAAAGTCGGGTGAAAGCTTCCTTCGCTCGTTGTAGCACAACGATTCTTCACGCGATCAGTAAAGCGTAGGTCTTCGGCATACTACAGCGTGTGCCAGATAAATCACACGGCAGTGGAATGCGTTACCGGGCCGCTGAGTTTGCTTTGCTGATCTCCATCCGAAGATCGCATCAGGTCAAAGCGTGGTATCTCGCGTCATATCCCGTCAAAAGCCAGACGATCTACATGTTGCAGCTTAACTCCGGTCAGAAGAGCTGCCTATAGCGGCGGAATAGTGGGATGCGTTCGGATATTCTGCGGATAATATCCAACCGCACTGCCTTAAACACCAGATTTGTCGCGTGACCGTCGATCAAGGGCTTCAAGCAGGTGCAACTGAATAATCAGTCATGCACCGAAAATCTGGTCGACGAACTCGATGTTCGTAGTGACTCGGTCGCGTCAGGGACTCTGAATTGGCGAAGGCTTGATGCTATTAGGCTGAATTTCAGCCAGCGAGCCTAAGACTATGGTACAGTAGCTGGGTCTTGCAGTCTGACTGCGTACTGTAGTTGTAAGACAGAAACACTACCAAATTCTGAGCCGGGATACAACGTATATCGGTGTCCGCTAAATGATCGGTGATAATCATTGCGACTCGATGTTTGCGACCCAACTCGTTTGTGCTTCTGTGTTTGCAATGGGCAAACACGATCTACATGTATTGGAAAGCAAACAACAATAGCTACCGATGTTACCGAAGTACGGGAAAATAAGACAGATAGGAAGTAACATGCCACAATGTATTCCCTGAGGTTACGTCGATACCGCACAACAAAGTCGCTAGCTGTACTAACTAAAGTACCCTCATTGAAACTTGACATAAAAGTAAACGTATTGGTGTCTCGCCAGCGGCGAGTCCGGACCGAACAGCGCAAGTCGAACGCTCCATAATTTCGGTGCACTCTCAAGGTGTTTAGCACGCAGTGGCAGTCGTAGTAGTGGTCGTGGTCGACGTCGACGATGATGTGGTAGCTGTCGGTGTGGCAGTCGTAGCCGTTGGAGTCGAAGCCGAGCTCGCGGACGAGGTGGTTGAAGTCGGCGCCGTCGTAGCCGTCGACGTGCTGCCCGTGCTCGAGCTCGTGGAAGACGCGGGGCAGTGTGCTGGCACATAGTCGACCAGATCCGCAAGCAACAGGATGTTGTCACCCACGGGAATGACACACTCCGACAGGTCCATGGCTGTCACATCGGCGAGCAGGCTCTGGCAGGCCGACGAGGCGCACATCTTGTCGATCGTGTCTTGGTCTGGGATACTTGCAGCGGTGAAGACATAGCCCGAATCGGTTGCACACTGGTCAATGTACTGGTCCGTCAGTAGCGCCGAAAGCACCGAGGAGGAGCAATCCGCATACGAGCCGCTGGTACTGGCGGCGGAGACGGTGGATGCGATGGCAGCGAAGGCGACGGCGAAGGACTTCATCTTGGAGTGAGGAGGTGGTTGGCAAATGGATTTGTCGCTGAAAAGGCAAATTGAAAAGTGATCGATTGAGTGCGTGGCGACTCACTCCATCGCCGGGAAGAGCTTGAGCCACCTCTTGTCACAAGGGCAAAGTTCTTTGACTCACGACGTTGTGTTTCGAGATAGAGGATCAGAGCTCGTTGCTATGTCAGGATCTGCAAGAGCAAAAAGAGCCCGGAATGTCCATGGTGACGTCTTCAACTTCATGACCGCTCTTGGCATATCCTACCCACTTGACATGTTAGGATTCGATACGTCTCCTTGTCATGGCCAGGCTCTTTTTGGTGTTCGAACATGCGAAGATATCGGGTAACTGCACTGGCATAATGAACTCAAGAAAGCAAAGCAAAATTTGCCAACATTTTCGTGGTAAACGATAGTCATTCAAGTTAATGTCGCCAAAATCGACGGCTAAACGACTACAACATGTAAAGCCTACAACTCTTAATAGCTAGAGTGAGGTGAACGGAGCTCAAAAAGCAGCAAAGTACTCGCATGGGCTGCAGCAGGCTGCGAGTCGTTCCGAAAAACGCTTAGCAAGCGGTGGGGGTCTTGGTCGGGGCAGCAGTGACCGTCGGGGAATCGGTTGTTGGCGTCGAGGGCGCGGTCGTGGTCGTTGGTGAGTCCGTCGAGGTCGGGGCGTCGGTCGTAGGGGTGGTAGGGGCATCCGTGCTGCTGGTGGTGGGTGCCTCGGTTGCCGGGCAGTGAGCCGGCACGTAGTCCACAAGGTCAGCGAGCAAGTTGATACCCGGGCCGACGGGCAGCTGGCACTCAGTCAAGCCCATGGCCTGAGTGTCGGAGAGCAAGCCCTTGCAAGCTTCAGAGGCGCACATTTTGTCGATCGTCGCCTGGTCCGGGATTTCAGCGGCCGTGAAGACGTAACCAGAGTCCGTCGCGCATTGGTCGATGTGCTCGTTCGTGAGAAGAGCAGAGAGCACGGCACTTCCGCAGGTAGCGGCAGATACCTGAGACGTGAACGCGGCGATGGCGAAAACGGCGGCAACGAAGGACTTCATCGTGGAGAGTTGGAAAGGTGGGAGCTTGAAGCTTGGCTTGGATTTGTCGCTTGAGTGGCAAATTGCAGAGTGAGAGATCTGGCAGGAGCCAATTCGATCGGACTGGAATGCAGGGCAGATCGGTCCTCGCACTGTTCGACTCAGTGAGGCATCACCTTGGGTCGATGGGCACCCAGCACAGCTTGAAGGAGTTGCAGTGGCGGTAGGTGGTCTACTCTAGACCTGATCAGTGCTGAAGAGAGTGCGGTTGACACGACAGTTGAAGCTGACGCGGGCAAAGCTTTTCCGACGTGTGGTGAAAACTTAACGTGAAGGAGGGTGATGGCGGGCATTCAGCGGGAAGTGACAACCGTGGGACCTACTGTTTTCTAGAACGTGCTGCACCGGCACAGAGTCGAAAGACTGTGCTGTCATCCAGCAGAGAGCTCTGCTAGACCTTTTCGCCAGCACAAGCTTCAATTGATGCGTAATGCGAGTTCAGCACTCTTGACGGGGAAGGTGAACGCTGCTGGCAAATTATAAACCAGCGTGGTGATGAAGGTGATATAATCGGCAAAAAGGAGGCACTGCAATCTAGTCCAGGCAACACCATTATGTGAAAAGCTGGGTGGCAAGGGACTTGTGTCTGGCGGCTGATTCTCAGCCTGCGACTTGGAGCTTGTCCCTCAACCAAGCAACTTCAATGTAAAACAGCGATTTGTATCACATAAGACTTCGTACGGCTAGTATTTTTGTGGTCCAGATAAAATCCACGGATTATTTGCGAACACCGAAATAGCGTCTCGTAAAAGCAGCGATCGGGAAAGGATTGCCAACACATGCAGTGAACGTACACCATGATTGCAACGCAGGACTTACCAACTACATCCATGTCAACCAGATACGATTCTAAATTGGGATTTCCAACAGATTCGGAAGTGAATTACATGAAGTGACGATGCCGATGTGCTGGTGTTGCATCTTGCCGCTGATGTACTTTTGAAATCTGTCATAGGGAAGAGTTGGGGATGAGGAAAGGTGTACGATGCGTCAGGATGGTCATTTCAGCGCTCACTCGGGAGTGAGTACATGAATGCCATCCAGATGCGACCAATTCACGTCGATTAGCACGCTTATCGACGGGTGAATGAAGTGTGACTTCGCCAAATCAACATGCAGCGAGCATTGGAAATGTTCAAGGAAATATGCCTGTGATACTTTGGCCACAACTACGGCTCGCAGTCAACAGTGACAAAAACTCCTAGCAATTACATGTAAACTCTTCACTCAACGGCTTGGAAACCGCATCAACACGGTCCCTTTCGTCGACCTCGAGTAAAATAGCAAATGGTTCACCTGCTGCTACGTACCTGACATCTCGCCGCAGTTTCCACCGGACGAGTCCGCAGTCTCAAATTCACCACTGATCTGGGACAGCAACAAAGTCATGGCAGACGTCGAGCACACTCAAACCAAGTCAACCAAACACGTTGACAGATAGACGCTTCTATGTTGATTCGCATCCAATACTGTACGCTTTCTGTCCACCAAGACAACTGTGTCGGAAGAGCAGTATCGCCCAGCACCTGAGGGAGCAGCTCGTCCGCCCAGGCTCAAGCTGCCGCCCGCATCTCCGTGTCCTGCACTTTCGAATTTGCCGTCGTAATTGACACCTGCGCCACTTTTCAGCAGCTTTCAGCAACGAAAAGTATGAAGACGTTCACTACGCTCGTGTGCGTAGCTGTGGCCGTGTCGGCCGCTTCAGCTCTGGAAGATTTGCCCGTATCGCTGTGCCGCGACGCCACTTATAACTCGCCGGCTTCACGCGGTGCCATGTGCTCTGGTGCAGGTGCGTCGCCGGCCGGTACGGCTTGTCCGCTTAAGGGCGACGTGGCTATTGCCGACTGCCACGACTACTTGCCGTCTTGGAACGGCAGCGCTTGTGTGGCGCCTGAAGACGCTGAATGTACCATCGTGAACGGTGACACTTGGGGCTGTGTACTCCCGTCCGTCGGCTGCGGCACCGCCACTACTCCGTGCCCGGTTACCTCGTTACCCGACACTCCGTGTCCAGTGACTTCGCTGCCAGACACTCCTTGCCCGGTCACGTCGCTGCCAGACACTCCTTGCCCGGTCACGTCGCTACCAGATACTCCATGCCCGGTGACTTCGTTGCCGGACACCCCGTGCCCGGTCACGTCGCTACCAGATACTCCTTGCCCGGTCACATCGCTGCCAGACACTCCTTGCCCGGTGACCTCGTTGCCGGACACTCCATGCCCTGTGACCTCGTTGCCGGACACTCCATGCCCCGTGACCTCGTTACCAGATACTCCTTGCCCGGTTACCTCGTTACCTGACACCCCGTGTCCAGTGACGTCGTTGCCCGACACCCCATGCCCGGTGACTTCTCTTCCTGATACGACCGAGACCCCGTGCCCAGTGACGTCCCTACCGGACACTACTGCGACGCCATGCCCAGTGACCTCGCTGCCGGAAACGGACGCTCCCACTTCTACCCCGTGCCCAGTGACGTCACTACCGGAGACGACAGCTCCGGCCTCGACTCCTGCTGCGACGACTCCGTGCCCAGTGACAGCGTTGCCGGAGACCACCGCTCCTACTTCAACCCCAGCTTCGACGACTCCGTGCCCGACGTCCGTGACCTCGCTGCCTGAGACCCCCACGTCGACGACTCCGTGCCCCACGTCAGTGACGTCGCTACCGGAGACCACGACGCCTGCTACGACGACGCCATGCCCCGTGACGGCGAAGCCGTAGATGGTGGCACTCTATTAGGCGTCGAGCCTCTTCCTCCACACGTGGTCATATTCAGCCGTGCCGGTTTGACACGCACTCCCGTCCTCCCCAGTAATCAGAGTTGAATACAACTTGGATACGCATTTTGGTGTGATTATTTACTCAAGTGCTGAGCGTTCGAGTCCAAGTAGCCACTATCCTACTACATCGAGGCATGAACACGATTAACTTTACATCTTTACATACTTCATTTTATATCATGGTCTTTCGTATTCAACAGCGTAGATGCATTACATGCTCATAGTAGCCGTATGGGACATCCACAGGCAGATACACCGTTGAAGCTGTATCCTGACGTTTTGGGCTCTCACGTTGACCACTGCAGTATCCGTAACTGTTCACCGCAGACGCAGAGAATCAGTCTGCTCTGCAGTGAGTGACCATGACACTGCTTGTGAGGTGATCGAAAATGAACCATTACGTCGTGCATTCGGACACGTAACGTAGCACCACGGTTGTGTGCCAAAAGACAAGCGAGAGTGAATCGCTCGGAATGATCGATGAGGAAGCTGAGAAGAGAATCATCTGAGCTTCTCTAAGTTGATGCGACCAAAACAGGCACCAACATGCTACGAGTGACCACGAAGTCACTGTCCCTAGCTCCTAACCTGTCCTTCGGAGGAGGCCACCGTCACGGCGTTGAACATCTTCGTTAGCTTAGTGACCGCGGTGAGTTCCTCCGACATTTCAAAATCTACCCTCGTAACAACAGCCTTTCGTTCAACCTCCACAATGAACCTCCGTTTCATCATCGCAACATGCTTCGCTTCACTCGCTAATGGTGCTGTAATCGACCACGACACCGTCGTCCCTTTCGCGCAGCCGACACCAACAACAACGCTGCAAACGTTGGCTGTCCAGTTCAAGCCCCAAATCTACATCGCGAATGGATGCCATCCATACCCGGCCGTCGACGAAGATGGCAACACCAGTGGCGGGTTAAAGCCAACTGGATCCCAGAGTTCTGGTTGCACTGGGTCTAGTCTTGGTAGTCAGATATACGGTCGTGCTGTTGAGTATGAAGGGGTCTATGCCTTCATGTACTCCTGGTACATGCCAAAGGATGAAACTCTACCTGGACTCGGTCACCGTCACGACTGGGAAGCATGTGTTGTCTGGATCGACTCACTAGATGATCCGACTGTCGTAGCGCTCTCAGCGTCCTACCACAGCACGTATCTTACATACTATCCGCCCGACTCGGACTACTTGGATGGTGATAGTGCTAAGATCGAGTACTCGACGAGCTGGGTTATCCTTGATCACTCACTGTCGGCTACTTCGACGTCGGGCGAGACCCAGGACCTGATCATGTGGGATCAATTGACTGATGCTGCTCGGACCGCGCTAGAAGACACGGACTTTGGTGACGCTAATGTGCCGTTCAAGGAAGCGAACTTCGAGACGAAACTCGCGAATGCTTACTACGCGTAAGGCTACGTGGTCAATTTGAGGTTCCGCATACCAACATTTATGCCAGTCTTCGCTCCATGTGAATGAATTTCTTCTAAGCGTTTTAGTGAACTTGTGTTTGTGTTTGACGTTCTTGACGTCAACTAAAAAACAAGTACCGTGTAGTACATATTATCCACATTGATTGCGTGCTCTGATGAGCACATCGCAGGCTGATCTAATGGAGTGCTGGGGACAGTACTTGCTTCATGCACAACCACATTTTTCGTCTCGAGCACGCAACTATAACGGTATGCAGTCTACCACACTCACAGCTATCCTTGTTGCTATCACCACAACACCCGCTACTTGTGTCGTCATCGCCCACGACCAAGTTATCCCGTTCACGGAACGTAATCCCGTCACGATCTCTGAAAAAGCCGCGGTGAAATTCAAGCCACAACTCCATATTTCCAACGGATGTCACTCGTACCCTGCTGTCAACGAAATCGGTGAAACCAGTGGAGGACTACAAAATACTGGCGCTCCCAGTTCAAAGTGCAAGGGTTCCGGCTATGGTTCCCAGGTCTACGGACGCTCTGGTTGGTACAGTGATGTGTGGGCTATCATGTACGCTTGGTACTTCCCGAAGGACCACGCGTCCACGGGCCTCGGTCACCGTCATGATTGGGAACATGCTGTCGTCTGGATCAACAACCCTGATATTAGTGAACCAAAGATTTTAGGCGTATCGACATCTTCTCACGACGGATATGCCAAGTACACTTCTATTCCGGTGGAATCACTGAATGGCTCAAGCGTCTTGATAAACTATGAAAGTTCCTGGCCGTTAGACCACGAATTGAGTCTGACGACCAAGGGTGGAGACTATCAACCTCTTATCATGTGGGAGCAACTGACTGAGGCAGCGTACAACGCCCTGAGTTCGACGGATTTCGGCAGTGCGTTTATGCCAATGACAGACTATTGGTTTGAGCGAAAGCTCGAGAAGGCCTGACCATTCTAGATCTGGAATACGAGTTGTTGAATTATCGGAGGTTGTGATGCTATTTGTCTTGGTTTAGCGTCACACCTCAGAAACAATACGTCGAATACAAATTACACTCCTATTGGAGGTCGACTTCGTCAAGGAGTATATCCTCTGAGCGAGATACATCGGAAAAGTGTTTCCTATCTCATTTTGAATTCTGCAACGCATTTTACAAGTACACATTATTCGCCTACAGTGGTAAAATTGATTCACTTTGATTCGACACTTGCGGCCACGACTACGGAAATGGGCTACGGCGTAAACGAGCTAACAACGTCATGGTTTTCGCCCTTTTACAAGCTGACAATTACACACCCAACCAACTTGACCGCCAAGGTCCAACGAGAATGCATCATTCCCCATCCGGAACAGGGTAAAATCGCTGACAATATCGAATACCGGTACCTGTGCTAGAAGAACGACGGCATTGTGTATAAAGCAAACCCGCTGTCGACTACACGTATTACTTCAATTCCTAATTGATCGTGAAGAACGAAAAAATGACCGTAAAGGAATGGTATCCGATGCTACTTGGATTTCACGACAGGAGGCCTACTTGAATCTGTCAAGATATCTTAGTAAGCCCTTCGTTGACTGCAAAACTACAGTGATGCTGATACAAGGCATCATCTTGCGGATTGAATCTGCCTAGCTCGAATTCGTGAATTCGACTTCGAAGCCTTTTTATTAAAACCAACCACATCTTAATTGAGCTAGTTCGTGGTCAGCTACTGTACCTGATTATTATCTAATTACGCTGCAAGCATCACGAATGCTTTGACGTTTGCTCCGTTTACTACTGAGAGGTATTATCCATTTCTCCTCGTCGTACTTACTCAACTGACACTTCCGTGATGAAGAGCACGGCTGTATTTACAAGTACAGCAATTACTATAGTCACTAGCCAGGCCACAGGCGCTATCATCGGTCATGATCAAGTTGCTCCCTTTGCCCAACCTGAACCCGTCACGATATCCCAGAAAGCTGCCGTCAAGTTCAAACCGCAGCTCCACATCTCCAACGGATGCCACCCATACCCTGCCGTGAATGAAGCTGGTGATACCGGCGGCGGACTTTCGAACACCGGAGCATCTAGCGGCAAGTGCAAAGGCTCCGGTCTCGGTTCACAGGTGTACGGCCGTTCGGGTTGGCACAATGATGTGTGGGCTATCATGTATGCTTGGTACTTCCCGAAGGACATGGCGTCCTTTGATTTGGGTCATCGCCACGACTGGGAGCACGCGGTCGTTTGGATTGACAACCCGGATGTAGCTGAGCCGAAGATTCTTGCTGTTTCGGTCTCTTCACACGATGGCTACTCCAAGAAGACTGAAATCCCGGCAGATATGATCAATGGTACCAGTGTTCTGATAAACTACGAGAGCACATCCACGAACTGCGTTTCACGACGAAAGGAGGTGAATACCAACCACTGATCATGTGGGACCAACTAACGGATGCTGCTCGGAATGCGTTGAGTTCGACAGATTTCGGTAACGCACTCATGCCGATGACCGACTTTTGGTTCCCAGGAAAACTGGATAAGGCCTGGCCGTTCTAGAAAGAAATGTCAGTCGAACTTATCCAAGCTGTGTAAACAAGTTGTGCCGTTCTTTAGCGACGCTCGCTGTGAAAAAATGTGGAGTATAGTGTCAATGCATTGTGTACTATGGGGGATCTGCAGTAGACCTGCAGCGAAAGCTTTTCGTCTTCGTCGCTGGTGCGTTAAGGTGCTACGGAGCCTAGCATACTCACGCGGAACGTTGTATGAGCAAGCACTTCCCAGACAAAGATTTATTTGAACGGCATCACACAGGAGTCACCTAGAAGCGCTACTTTTGTAGTCGTCGTTTGATTCATGCGCGCGCCTGCCTTCTTTGTTATGTGGCTGTAGTGAGAGTGTAGCTCATCTCTTTGTCTCTATCGGCGATAGATTATCGTTGTAGCTCCTCGATCAAGCACGAATAAGTAGACGTCTATTAGGTGTTCTACTTATACTTTTCAAGTACTCATCAGTCGGAACCAGCAACCAACGGGTTCTCGCACCGACACGGGACACGACTAGCGAAAGCAGATCGTGTAACTTACCTCTCGGGTGTTCGAACAAGAGGCCAACCGATAACCGCACTAGACGTAGTAGGCATTGCCGAGCTTGGTCTCAAAGTTAGCTTCCTTAAACGGAACATTGGCATCGCCAAAGTCCGTATCTTCCAGTGCTGTGCGAGCTGCGTCCGTCAATTGATCCCACATGATCAAGTCCTGCGTTTCGCCCGCAGTTGAAGTAGCCGATAGTGAATGATCAATGACAATGTAGCTTGACGAGTACTCGATCTTGGCACTGTCTCCGTCGAAGTAGCTCGAACTTGGCGGGTAATAGACGTTGTAGCCACTGTGAGCCGATGCAGAGAGAGCGACGATGTTTTGGCTCTCCAGCGAGTCCAGCCACACGACACAAGCTTCCCAGTCATGACGATGACCAAGTCCAGGGAGGGTTTCGTCCTTGGGCATGTACCACGAGTACATGAATGCATAGACCCCCTCGTATTCCACAGCACGACCGTAGACTTGACTTCCGTAGCCGGATCCCTTGCAACCAGCACTCTCGGATCCAGTGGGTGCTAAGCCACCACTAGTGTTTCCGTCCTCATCGACGGCCGGGTACGGGTGACAACCGTTGTTGATGTAGATCTGTGGTTTGAATTTGAGAGCCACCGTTTGTAGTGTGGTCGTTGGGGTAGGCTGTGCGAAGGGCACTACGGTGTCATGTGCTATGACTGCGGCTCGAGCACCGGCGAAGGACGTAAGTCCAGTGAAGGCAATAGCCCGGAGATTCATGTTCGCTAGTTGAAATTAGTTGTGGCCGACGATGCGAGTTTGAGAATGGACTTCTTACACCAAGGACATGAAGCACTGGGTCCTGAGAAGAGCCACAACGTGCCTTTGTCATCGACCATGACAGAGGGCATGGTGCAAACATATCCGACAGAATCAACACTGTCAGTGGTCCGACCAGTACAAAGTGTTGAATGTTGAAGCACATCCTTGTGAGTCACAAGGATGTCCTGTATGTTATAGTTTGATCAATTGCAAGCTACAGAACAACTTGTTCGACTGAGAAATACAGACTGCTAGTTATTTGTACCAGGCATTGGCGAGTTTCGCCTCGAAGTTTGCGTCTTTGAATGGCACGTTAGCATCGCCAAAGTCCGTGTACTCGAGTGCCGTCCGTGCTGCATCGGTGAGTTGGTCCCACATGATCAAATCTTGCGTCTCACCACTGTCCGAAGTCATGCGGAAGGCATGGTTGATCAGCAAGATACTGTAGTAGTCAATCTTTGCACTGTTGCCATCCAAGTAGTTAGAAGAGGGTGGGTAGTAAAACGTGTAGCCGCTGTGAGCTGATGTGGAGACTGCGAGGATTTCTGGACTGGTCACGGCCGGGTTGTTGAGCCAGACGACGATGTGTTCCCAATCGTGACGGTGGCCGAATCCCGAGGATGGCGAGTCCTTGGGAAAATACCACGAGTACATGATGGCCCAGACTCCGTTGTACCAGGTCGAACGTCCATAAATCTGACTGCCATATCCCGAACCTTTGCAACCGGCGCTAGATGAACCCGTTGGGTTGAGACCGCCACTGGTGTTGCCGTCCGAATCAACTGCTGGATACGGGTGACATCCGTTTGTGATGTGGAGTTGAGGTTTGAATTTGACCGCAGCAATTTGCGAGGTGGAAGTTGGTGTAGGTTGTGCGAACGGCACAACTTGGTCGTGGTCAATGACTGCAGCTTGGATGGTTGCGAGCGCGACGAGAGCGATAAGTAGAGTCTGGAACATTTCAATGTGGTTAGCTTAGGTGTTTGGCGCAAGTTTTAGAGTGAGCTGGCGATCGATGAGCTCTGGCAACGCACAGCTTGGTGATCCTCCTTGATGTTTGTCTGCTCTTAATCTCTCTAATCGACGTATCACCAAGATGCAAACTCAACATGAGCTGACACTTTGGCGCTGAATCTGGTCCGACGGATGTGCTTAACCAAATACTGGTTCGTGAGTCACGAATAGTGGCATGACCATCTGAATTGAGCGACAGGTTTGCATGAACAATCATGATTCAAGCCTTGAATGCGTCACGAAGCTTCATCTCGCTTGAAGTTACTGTGGGATTGCACTTGCCCAATCAGTCAAACTTGTGTGCTTCAAACACGTTGCAGTGCAATTGCTCAGATGAGACGTAGCCGCTACTTGCTCTCATAACTCAAGACTTGTATTAAAAACTTCTCATATGCAATGTTCCACTGCGTGCTTGTCCATCGCAACTTGTAGTAAATACTACTTCATGTCATTCTCGTGCATCTTCACCTTCGATCCACGAAAGAAAAGCTTGTTCACGCTCAGCTTTATGCTTTATGCCGCCCATGCACGATAAACAATGCGGCTACCAAATTTCTCGCCCTTGGGCAGCAGCATCTGGTTGCGCCATTCGGGTGTGTTGATAGAGTTCACGAAGCGACCAGGTTCCACAGCGAAGCCCGAGCGTGAGCCACGAGCAGGTTGGCCAGCAACGGCCGGGACGTCATTCCAGAAACCTGTGTAGAACTGGAAAGCAGGCTCCGTACTGAGCACCTCCAGGTGAATCTTCGTATCAGGATGCTCAGCTGTGACTAGCAATTGGAGCGGTAGTTTGCGCGTGTCGAGCGGGATACTCTTCGAGTCCTTATTCATAAGGAAACAGTGGTCCACATTGGGCTCTTTGACGCCAAGTGTGAATTTCTCGTTCGCTTTGATACCTGGGAAGGTCTCAATTGCACCCGTTGGGATGTTACCGTCGTCTGGCACGAGATATTGATCTGAAGCGAGCGTAACCTCCGTACCGTCGATAGTTTCGCGGTCCGACAGGTTAAAGTAGCTGTGGTTAGTAATGTTGATGGCCGTCTCCTTAACGTCATCGGGGCCAATGAGTTGGGCTTCGTACTCAGCTTCGAGCTGCACGAGCTCTTTACCGTTTTCCGTTTTGCTGGTCGATTGGGTGTAAGTGACTGTCAGCTCGACCGTACCAGGGAATCCCGAGTCTCCATCGGGACTCACTAGTTTGTATTGAATTGCATCTTTGCCCTCGTGGTTCTTGACGGAAGTGGGGCCCTCGAAATCCTTGAGACCCCAAGTGTTACCACCATGAAGGGAGTTGACTCCATCATTGGCGAGGAGGTTGTACGATTTCCCGTTGAGTTCTACTTTGGCACCTGAGACGCGGTTGGCGACGCGTCCTACAGTCTCACCGAAGTGAGGACCGCTGTGCTCAATGTAAAGTTCCGGTGTGGGGAAGCCCAACACGAGGTTGCGGCCACCTACGACGAGTTCTTGGATCTTGGCACCTTGGTTCAGGAACTTGACGGACATTTTAAGTGGAGACTTGAGGCTTTGCTGCTCAATTGCAGAATGGATGGGAATCGGACTATTGATAGTGCGAGCGTGGTTGAAGTGGGCTGCTTGGTGCGCGATTATGCAAACGATGCGTGTCAAAATACCTGTGATAATTAATTTTGAAACGGAAGTGCTGCTGCATGAGCATGATAATGTATTGAAATAACTGGAATGAAGAACTGTAATAATTTATTAGGGTGGCCCACATAGTTTCATGTGGGCCACTTTGACAAAACTTCAACTACTACCCGTAGATACCTCCTAGGCCAAATTCAGGAACGCCGTCACTGCAACTCATATCCAGTCAACTTGGTCACGCATTACGCTGGAAGGTTAACTTAAAGGCATAAATAAGCAACTCGGATGTTGCCCCTCCCGATGGAACTGAGTCGACTGAAAAGCTGATACCAATACAAAGTTGGTGTCAGCTTTACTGTATCAAATTCGTTAGATTGCCATTATTTGATGCTCATCTTGAGGCGGTACATGTTCGTATGTTTGTACGTGTATATTTCAACGAGGTGCAATGGTCCTGGTCCACTAATTTCGAGGCGAAAAAATGAATACGATACACAAAACGCACCATAATCACATTAGTTCATCAAGATTCAACACGGCGAGGTTGACCCAGGACTGCAAATGTTGTTCGAGACAGTAAAATTAAAGTGCGTTTTACCAATTTTGAGTGTGATGCTACGATTCATAGCGACTCAAACTAATTAATTTTCGGCGGAATATGCTGAGTTTTAATGTGTACATGCCTTCAGTCATGCTCCAATTCCGTCAAATCTCCATTTACTCCTGAAATGGGTGTTCGTTCCACCCCTGCTTATGCAGAAATCGATGGTAATTCCAAGAAACTCGGCGCCGGCCAATCTCACGATCAGGGTGCAAAACTCTCTTTCTTGCATAGAGTGCCGTGGCAATACTACATAGTTTCATCATGACAAGTTACATCAGGCGTATTTAGGTTGTTCGCGTTATATCGTGATCAGAGTAATTCTCAATTGCCTTTTTCCACACTCTGGAATTTACCTGTCGATTCTCACAAGCATGAAAGTCCTCCGTTTCGTCGTCTTCATGATCGCGACACTTTTCGCCATCGTCCACGCTGGCATTATTGATCACGATCAAGTCGTTCCATTTCCTCAATCCGCTTCCAACTCCATCTCCAACACCGCTGCACTCAAGTTTAAACCCCAGCTATTCATTAACAATGGTTGCCACCCGTACCCTGTCGTGAATGCCGCAAGCGATACAGGCGGCGGTTTAAAAACTACAGGTCCTTCCGATTCTAGTTGCAAGGGTTCTGGATACGGCTCGCAAGTTTATGGTCGATCAACTTGGTACAATGGAGTTTGGGCCATCATGTACTCGTGGTATTTTCCGAAAGATGAACCGCAACCATTTTTTGGGCATCGCCACGACTGGGAGCATGTCATTGTATGGATTGATAATCCCGCTATCTCAAATCCAACCATTCTCGCCATGACTCCATCCGCCCATAGTGGGTATTCCACTTACGCATCTCCCGATTCCGATATGGTAGATGGCACCAGTTGTAAAGTGGAATACACTTCGAGCTGGTTGTTCATTAATCACCACTTGGAAGGGACTTCGACGGCAGGAGAGTTCCAGGATTTGATCATGTGGGGCGATCTGACTGATGCAGCTCGTTATGCGTTAAACACAACTGACTTCGGTAGTGCGGATACACCAATGAATGATGGCAACTTTGTACGGAAACTCGGAAAAGCATATCCATGGGCGACTTAAGAGTTCTGGACAGATTCACATTTCGAACGGCTGTCATCCATACCATAAAATATCCGACCT
>PCFV01000711.1:0-16197 GCA_002812785.1 Phytophthora litchii | reverse complement strand
GTATTCACGCAGATTACTGTACCAGGTCACATGCATGATTAAGATTGAATCTGATTCTGTCTCTGATAAATATCTTATCGACTCAGATCTGATTCAAATGTGAGTGATGGTCAGGGTAACCGTTACGCTGGGTTACACGAACATTGGCTCGCAAGTGATGACGAGTGTGACGGAAGCCCGTGGTGGCGACGATGTAGTGTTCACGTTCGGGGACTTCTCGCTGGAGGAGACGCAGAAGGCTCTCGAGGACGGTACGCACCATCACTCTCCACTGTCCCCAAAACAGAGACCTGGTTATGCAGGAACGACTCACTTTCCTCCCTCAGCTGCTGCAGACATGAAGAATCCACAAGAACAAGAGACTCGAGAGCCCCCAAAGTCATGGGCAGAGGCTCTAGGCGCCCCCAAGACGCAGTCAAAGCCAGCGTGGGGTGGAATTGCCCCTTGGGCCGCTGCAGCTGGCGTTAATGGCGCTGCGACGGCTGCAAAGGAGGCCAGGGACCCAGCTAAGCCACTGCAATTCGACGAGGCAATTCAAGAGACGCTCAAGACGCTAGACGTGACGTCCCCAGCTAAGGAGATGAAGAAAAGGTGAGAACAAAATGGAAATGTGAGGAGAAGAGAAAACTGATGAGATTTTCATGTAGAGGGTTGGTGAACCAGGGCAATACGTGCTTCCAGAACGTTATTATGCAGTCGGTATTGGCCTGTCCGCCGTTCTTAAAGTGAGTTGTTGTTTTCAAGTAGTTTGTAGTGGGTTGCTGACTTTTTGTGAAGTTTGTTGGCAGATATTTCTACTGCTAGTCCTCCAACACCAGAAATGTTGGCGAGTACGTCGACGTTTAAGGCGTGGAGACACATGGTGGCGTTTACACGGGAATTCGAGGAACCAACACTGGCACAATGTACGTGTTTTTGAAATTGATTTTGGTAGGTGGTCATGTTTGACGATTTTGTGAGTAGTACAGTTGCAGGCTGCTAGCGGAGAGCGTAACCCCAACGACATGCATGGTAAAGTGCCTCAGGCTATCCGAATTAGCGGGTATTTCATGGACGTACTGAGTGCCTTCCAGAAGATGAGAGGTGAACAGGAAGATGCGTTGGAGTTTTTGGAGTTCTTCTTGGAATATTTGCATTCGGAGTATGAGAAGAGCGGTTTGGAGCTGCCCAGTTCGTGTGAAAAGCAGACAAAGCGCAGTACTACATCAGCGAAGAAGCAGATTGGCGCTGATGTGGCGTTCGAAAATGCCCAAGCATTTGACGACGGGTGGGCAGAAGTCGGCAAGAAAGGCAAGAGCAGCGTGTTGCGCCAGAACCCCGTCGACACCGTTCGTTCGCCGATTAATTGGCTGTTCAAGGGTGCATTGCGCTCCGAGCTCAAACAAAATGGCAAGAGACAGAGTTCGATCACCGTGGAGCCGTTCCATTGCTTGCACTTGAATCTCGACTACGAAGCCCAGGATCCTTCGTTCATTACAGGCACGAACGGGTTGACGAAGCCGCTTAGTACTCCGACTACGATTGAGGATATGATTCAGAAGTCGTTTGCTGTCGAGGTGATCGAAGATGCAAACCAGGTTCCTATGATGAAGAAGCACACGACTGTTGAATCGCTACCTGTGGTGCTGACACTGAGCATCAAACGGTTCACATACCATCCGGAGCAAGGACCTGTAAAGTTGCAGCAATTCGTCAAGTATCCGCCGTTCCTGGAATTCCCGACGCAGTTGATGTCGACTACGTGTCGTGCGGAGAACGGAATGGACGTGCCTGGTGTTGCGTCCATTAGCGGAGCTGGGTTCTCTACCCTACCAATGTACGAGCTCTTTGCTGTTGTGTCCCACTTAGGTAAATTCGTCGTGGGTGGCCACTACACGTGTGTATGTCGCGACAACAAGGACCAGTGGTTCCGTTACGACGACGAGCACGTGACGTCCATCTCGGAGGCCACAGCACTCAGCGAAACGGCCTACCTGCTGTTCTACATCCGAACTAACAAGCGACCGCCTCCTCCTTCCCCGGCACCACCATCCCCAGGCTCTTCATTTATCAAGGCTAAGGGCCCCAGTGGATCAAGACAGAAGGCGTCGAACGGCAAAGCTAAGGCATGGAAGCAGCCTACTACCGCACCAGCACCACCTCCAGTCCCTCGACCCATTCCAGGTATGTCACCAAAGAAGCCTGAGACAGCAAAACCGAAGAAGCAGGGTAAGAACAAAGCATGAAGCGGAGTAGACAGCCAGCAGCCAGGTAGTGAGTAACTGAGGAATAGCAGCAGACATGTGCATTGTTTAGATCAATTGTATTTTTTTACTTGCAGATGCATCTTCACCTGTCCCGTACGTTATATTATGAAGGAGGCCATCCTCCGGATCACCTCTCTGAGCAAATTTCCTGACCCAATGAGTCTCGGATTGTTCAGCCTCTTCGTCGGGCGTATCTGCTCCTGCAACCAAATGTCCATTTCACTACTGTCTAAGAGATCGTCATCTCACAGCCATTCACCGTCTTACTTTGCCAGGAAGAGCTTCATCTCACTGACTGCACACACAATAGTGTCTGGCTTCTCTCCTCTTTCAATGCGTAACCCGACTCAGTATCGTCGATCTCCACTTTAAACATGTTTCCCACCACACCAACGATAGCACAGACAAGCTTCACCTCCACCATCTTTTTAGAGAATGGCAGATAGCAAATTTTCTTAAGTTTGGAATGAAGTGTGTTTTCCATCGTAGATGGTTTATGGCTTTGAGAGATGTACTATGCTGGTAGACCTAGATATGACTTCCTACAGGAGTGTCCAATGGACACATACATGGACACTGTCCATCTTCTAAAATTCCGTGTGGACCACTGCCAGAAACGTATCAAGATCGCGATGTCATCATGGTTCACGTTGATCATCAGCTGCCTCTGTGTTGTCTCTAGTCCTCCAGTAACGACAGGTTTTGCAGTGCCATCTACGTGTTATGAAGATTCATGTACCGGTCCTAGTGGCAATTCGAGCAGTGCCTTGACGTTCGTGGATCTGGAAGATGGAGCAGTGCGAACAATGCCTTTTGCAGTCAGATTCGCACTTGACGCAACGAGCATCACGGAATTTGAAGCTGACTATGCAGACGTACACATTTGTGTGGAGTTAAACAAACAGTGGAAGAAATGCAAGGTGCTAGGAGGTCCGCATATTATTTTCCAATCCCTACCGAACGGGAACTACACAGCACTTGCGTATCTAACTGATAAAGGTGATCAAGCTCGTTATCATGAGACGAAGGAGATGGCATTCACAATAGTTAGTCCAACTGAGTACTATTTGCACAATGCACGACTTGCAGAAAGGAGTCGACAAGAGCAGCATTTTCCAGTGGATGTCGACCTATTACAGTGGGCAGAGCAAGCAGAGATCAAAGATCAAGGAGATGGAGATATTGTGCTGCCGCGTAGTCATGTGTCAGCTACTAGTAGTCCTATGCTACTGATTGGGGTAAAAACTGCAGTGGTGACGAACTTCCCTCGTCGACAGGCTATACGTGATACTTGGGCTAACCCAGCCACGCTTCCTCGCGATGTCAAGGTGTTTTTTTTGGGCTGTGAACCTGACATTACAATTTTCAAGAATGAACGTGATAGAAGGCGAATTATACGGGCTGTGGCTAAGGAAAGAGCGGTTTATAAAGATCTGCTTACAGAGGAGCTGGAATGCACAGACTCATACAGGGGTCTAGCGGACAAGGTGAAATCATTCATGCATCTATCTGCTGCTGAATTCCCTGATACCAAGTTTGTGATGCTAGCTGATGATGATATTTACTTGAAGATTGGCCAACTAGCAGAGAATCTACGTACTGCAAACCGTTTGGACCTGTACTTTGGTGAAGTATGGTCTGTGAAATTTTCAAACAAGCAAAAACCAATTCGTGACCCGGAAAGCCAATATCATCTGCCAAAGAACCAATATCCGATAAGCAGCCTTCTACCTTATGCGTCTGGCCCACACTATGTTGCTTCAATGAAAAGTGTACGTTTCATCGCCAATAATTACTGGCGCTTGAAAAGCATGAATGGTCTGGAAGATGTAAGTTCGGGGTTTTGGCTGAAGACGATGCAGGTGAACGCACAGCATACTGCTGAGTTTTCGAGTCTCCGAGTCTCCATGACATGTGAAGATACTATTGTGTCGTTTGCCGATCTCTCTCCGCTAGGTATTCGATCGATCCACTCGAACCTCATAAACAACCGGAATTTCTGTCACGGCTTCCATTCTGTCACATGGCATCGACACTTGAACATAATTCCAAGCTTGCTGCAACAATCAACTCAAGAGAGAGCACATTCCAATTCACTGCAACACAACCCGAAAACTGCCAAAAATGTCGACACACCTTGGGATATTCAAGTTCTTGTGAACAATCTCAATATCTCCAAAATTCTTGAAGTGACAAGTATCGTTTCAACGCCCAGTAAGGCTAGCATCAAGGTGAAATATCTCCCGTCGACTGAGACGCTCTTCTCCTACACTCAGAGGGTTTGTTCACAAGTCCAAACTCTCGTCAAGGAAGCCGAGCTTAACCCAGCCTCATTTGTCCTGGAATTACGTACAAAACTTCAACAGAAATGGCATGCTATCGAAGAAGCTGGAATGTTTAATCGCGCACCATTGGAGTTGTGGCGATACAATCTTTTTGTTGCAGATCCAGACGCTTCTCCATATATTACCGCGTACTCCAGAAGTGGTGTCTATTGGTCTATCATGCTCGAATGCCTCTTTGTTTCAGTTTACGAACATCACAAGCGTCCGATATTGGTTGTTCCTGAAGAAATCGTACACAAGCATTATAGAAACAAAGTGGACATCATGGTGATTTCTGTTCTAGAGGCTGATTGTAACCATGTCACGAACACAGCATGCCAACAATTTATCACGGGCTACATCGACGCTTATGTGAATCAAGGCGACCACAATACAACAATTATGATGATTGCTGGCGAACCTTACAACACGGAAGGACTTGATGATCGAATTATCTTGCTGTCCACCGTGTCCGGTTTGAGCCAAAAGAAGTATGCTTACGTACCTATCGCGAGCACGTCATTTGGTGAACGTTTTGGGCATCCACCTACAGCATTACTCAAACCAGCGTACGAGCTGAATGTGACGGAGGAACGACGATTTTGTGCCTATTTGTACGCTCGATGTGATCGACCCAAGCGCGAATACATGTTCGACATACTGAACGCCATGGAATCTGTTGATGCACTAGGAATATGTGCAGGGTCTTCAAGGTCACCCGACTGGTCGTACGCAGCGTCAAGGTATTCGACATGGTACAACGATGATGCTGTTACTACTTTTCAAAACTATAAATTCGTCATCGCGTTCGAGAACTCGGAAGTACCTGGATACATCACGGAAAAGCTGGTAAACCCCTTCTTGGCAGGTAGTATTCCAATCTACCTTGGTAACTCCACTACAGTCACTGAGATTTTCAATCCCAAGAGTTTCATCGACTGTGGTCATTTTGAAAAGTTGCGAGATTGTGCGTCATACGTCATCAAAGTTCACAAGTCACCCGAGCTTTATGCTCAAATGCGGCGTGAACCACCAATTGACAACATTACAGCTTTTAACCAAGCTTTCTCATGGCATCCATCCATTCCAAGTCGCGCATTAGCAGATCAAGTGACCAAGTTCCTTCACTAAGTGTCCATTATCAGCTTCAACATGCCACGTCACTCTATATATCAGTTTTCACAGTCATCACATGTACCCAACTCTATCTCTATTCTTCTCTATTCAAATACAATCTTTGCTATCTTTCCCTTTCTATCTTTATCTCACCCCATACTCACTTCAAGTGACATCCGGTCGTTTCAGCTCTATTATTGCCTCTTCGTCGGCTGTAGCGTCAGTCTCCATCTCGCCCCCTTGACCATGAGTCGCTCCGGTTCGCGCGCGCCTGATGACCAGACGAAGCTCAAGAAGCAGCTGAACGAGCTCATGAAGCTTGAGGAGAACAAGTTCTGCGCCGACTGCGGCTGTCGCGGGCCTCGCTGGGCCTCCATCAACCTCGGCGTGTTCATCTGCATCGCGTGTTCAGGGATTCATCGCAGCTTGGGCGTCCACTTGACGTTCGTACGGAGCGTCAACTTGGATTCGTGGACAACGGAGCAAGTGCAACAGATGCAACGATGGGGCAATGCTCGAGCGAAAGAATATTACGAAGCAACTGTCCCGAGAGACTATCGGATCCCAACGGAACATTCGTCTGTGAGAGAGAAGGAGATGTGGATCCGAGAGAAATACGAACGCAAGCGCTTTGTTGGAGAAGCACCAAGAGAAAATGAACGTCGCAAAAAACAAGAAAGTTCCGAGGAAGAAGAAGAACGCTCAGAGCGTTCGGAACGACGGGAACGACGAAAAGAAAAGGAAAAAGCGAGAACGAGCTCTCGTACGGCTTCAAGAGAGGCAGCACCGACACAACCTGCTGTGACAAACGATATCTTGTCGTTTGATGTCTTTAGTGCTCCTGTGCAACCTACTCCAAGTTTGGTGGATGCACCAGTTGCAGCTCCAAAACAAGACGAGTGGGCGTCATTTGGAGGATCGACGAATGCTCAATCGGGATTTAAAGATGCTTTTACACCACAACCAGCAGCACCAGTGGATCAACATGTCAACAAGATGGCCAATATCATGGCGAGTTTTGGATCTTCCACGTCGCAGCCGCAGCCACAGCAGAATTCCTTTCCTCCTCAACAAGGAATGGCACCGGCCCCTATGATGGGCATGCAGATGAACAACATGAATGGCATGGGCATGATGCCTCCTCGTCCGATGGGCATGAATATGCCCATGAGCATGCCCATGGGTCAACAGGGATTCATGAACCCCATGATGGGACAGCAACCTAACATGATGATGGGATATCCCATGCAGAACCAAATGTTCGGCGCTCAGCAGAATGGCATGATGATGGGTACGTAAAGCAATTGTGATTGAGACGTTGCAGTGTATTTACTGTTGATTTTGACGTAGGTGGCGCTGCTCCGATGGGATTTCAGGGACAGCCGATGGGAATGAACCCCATGGCCATGCAGATGAACCAGGGAGGGTTTCAGCAGCAGCAACAACAGCAGCAACAGCAACAGCGACCACAGCAACAGCAGCAACCGCAAGTAGGAGGACTGAGTCAGCCATTTGTCAACTTTGGTTAGATGCAGTGCGACGAATGGTGTATATCTTCCACTTCCCCATAGAGAAACGGCATACAAGCCTACTCCTTCGGCCAAATAGTCGGCATCGACATTCAATGGGAACAAATACATGCACTTCGCTACAAGTTGATTTTGTATCATGTTTGGCTAAGTGGATCTGCATGTCCCCAAAACGACTAACCGTTCGATGTTTGAGCGCTAAATGGTACAGCAGGCTTCAAGTACTTGGCTTCCATGACGAGTTGTGCCATTTTCTTGCTTGGTATCACATTTTCATCGTCTTGAGTCAGCAGGTCAAACAATTCGTACCGTTCACCCGTTGTGAACTCCAGCCCGTTTGCAAGGAGACATCGTGCAAAACCATCCGTATCAAGAACACCCGTTGTCGCAATAGTATTCGCTACTTCTTGCATTTGTACATCAAATACAAGTTGCCAAGCAGTCATGGTCATGCGGAAAAATTCTTCCAGCTCGATCGTCTTCTGGTCTAAGCTACCGCGATAAATTTTCTCTCGCAACGAAGTAAAATGGTTGCTGCGTTGCATGGTAGTTGGAAAAATCTGCTTGCAAGTCTCGAGTGCTAGTGTCACTGGAATTGTTCGGAGATTCGTAGGCTCACCGTCTCCAATGCACTCCGTCCACAAAGTGATCAACGCATAATACGCCAATGGCTGCGGTGATGGTGATGAAATGCTGGTGATCGAGTTTCGAGGCGCTTTCTTGATCGAAAACAAGTTTAGGATGCACTTGACGAGCTTTTGAAAGAATGTGAAGGCGTAGTCTTTCGACTCTGTGCGTGCCTTATCCGCACCAAAAAACCAGCTAAACAATTCACAGCGAATGTGGTTGTCCTTGGTAGAATAATGGAGTAACGAGCGTTCGAGTTGCATGGTGTGCATGACAGCAATGGATTTGATGCCGTATTTGCGGGTCATATAGTCCTTTGCAAGTGTCTTGAACGTCCTGGACCCTGAATCTTGCTTCAAAAACTCAAACCGATCGTCAAACATGAGCGCAGACACTCCTCCATTTCTAGCACTCAATGGTTCAGCTGCATCTCGTGAAAACTGGAGATGAAGAATGGCTGACAGGAGATGACACACTTCAGTAAGTGGGAAAATATGGAGGAAAGCACTAGATTTGCGTGGAGAACCAAGCCGCGTGCTGAAGCAAATTGCATTCTTTCGTCGTCCCGACGGTGCAGACATTGGCCGCTTCAAAGTAGATTTCCGTCGGGGCGTTTGCTTTTTCGTGTCATCATCTTCCAGTTCGTGTTCTACAGGAGATTTAGCTTGGTTCGCATTCATTTCGTTACTTGCGTCTATCAGTCGATGTCGGCCGCATGTGCACTCGCACTGAGGGTTTTCTACATCTCGAGGTTGTTGTCGTTGCATGAGTTCATGAATCTTTTTCAAACGTTTTGCAGAACACTCATAACTCCGAAGCCGCTCAAGTAGTGGGTCTGGAAAAAGAGTTTGGTGCTTCGGATCGAAAAATGATACTTCTGTCGCTACATCTTCCACCAGTTCAACTAACTCGTGTACTTTTTTCCCGATGCGAGCTTCCTCCGAATGAAATAACGTCACCGAAGCGGAAGGATTGATACTGTGCTCGGAATCACCTCTCAACGATTGTAATTGTAACATTTCTTGCAAGTCATCGACCAACGTTTGGTAGCGTTTATCGTCGTTGACCTCATCGCGTCCGTGCAACGCATCCTGAAGCTCATTAGGAGTGACGTAGTCAAAACATTCTCGTAAAAAATATCGTCTGTCTGATCCTTTCATGTTTCCTACAGTTGAAGCTAACATATCGGGGAGCTTTGGCATGTCACGCTCGGCTGCATTTTCCAGTAGTAATGTTAGCAAGTGCCGTGCATCTGGATCCGACAATTTGGTAAAAGCGCTTAAGACTTCTTCGCTCAGCGATTCGAAGCTTAAATCACTCAGCTGAAGCACTGGAGGAATGTAGTATTCGTCGAGTTGATCACGTCGTGAAGTTGAAGCAAATGTGGCAGTAGCTGCAGCACTTGCAACAGCAGTTGAATTAGCGCTTCGAGCTTCTTGAAGCATTTCTTGAAGCAGCAAAATCTCGTTCTTGGATGCATCTGCCGAGTTTTGGAAGCTCTTGCAGATTATTTTCTGTTCCATCATCTCTAGGAACCAAGGTCTGCCGTGCTCGAAAAATAAGGCAGACTTGTGTTGCGTTTGATCCTCCAGCCCAACTTGATGTTTGAGATTTGTGAAGTTTGAATACACAGCAGTACCGAGTTCGTTGATGATATTGGGAAGGAAGGGATATTGATCCTCTAGGACAGAACCCATTTGAGTAAGACAGGCAAAAGCCACAGCTGATACGAATGCATTAGGACGTGGCATCCTAAATGCCAATGCTTTGGCCTGTTTAAATGTCGTCTCACAAAAGAGAGCAGATGAACGAAAGCCAATCTGCTCTTCGCTCCACATTTCCAGAAGTGCTTGGAGCTTCATATGCATTGTCGTTGAATCCATGTCTTGTAATACTCCAGGCTCTGAATTGGGCTGTGGAGGTGATAAACATGCTTCACACGGGTTTTCCATCGGGAATGCAATCGTCTCAATTTTCATGTATCGTGCTTGACTCGCACTATTTGGACGAACAGGTCGAGCTGAATTCGGTCGTGGTGACATTTGTGCCATTCGACTACTTGTTGTAGAAGCCACTCGAGATGCTGAAAGAGGTCGTTTAGGTCGAGTGGTAGAGTGGTCAGGGTCTTGATGTGTAAGTTTGGCAGTTCGGGGACTTGCTCGAACGGAGCTGGCATACGGTGAATAAATTGTCGACCATGTACCATGTGAAGGTTTCTGGGCTCGTGGACGTGGTGGACGTCCATTACCTACTGCTTGAGTCCTATTCTCCATTATTCAAGAAATGAACTGTACGCTAATTTTACGAAACTCATCCAGTACAGGTAAGGAACGAAACTCTCGAATTCAAAACACAACAAGATGGCAGCAGCGCTGTTGCAGTACCAAGCATGTTTGGGGATTATGATTCGATTACAGGTCGAGGACCTGACATTACTAAAAGATGACTTTGATCGAGCTGGAAGAGGACTTTCGTTACAGGAATTCGTGAATGTGATGTTGGACCGCGTTAGCTGGGAACCGGAGACTGTTGTGAATTTCATCGAGGACTTGGTTGAACTTTTCGCACAAGTTGATGTAAATGGTGATGGAACGATGGAGTGGGAAGAATTTACTAGTGCTATCATCGAAGGTGGCATGGGTTCCGGTGGAGGCAACGATGATGCGGCAGGGATGGTAGCTCAATTGAGAGATCTGCAGTATGAAGAGAACCCGCGATTCGTAGATACAGCCGTGAATCGACCTCCGAAGCGAATTGAATATCTCCCGGAATTTCGTAAAGTCTTGTTGCTCGAGAGTTCACGTCCAGTAGTGGAGTTACTTGATCCTACTGCTTTGTTTCCTCCCGAGAGTGATGAAAACAGTAAGGATAGTTCTGTGTCAGCAGGTGAAAAAGACACATACGCAGATTCTCATACAGAGGACGCGATTGCAACGACGTTTTCATTCACGCCAACACTGCCAGTAGTGAACAAGTTTCATCCACTTTGCTATGTCTCGGGCTATCGACGCGATCAGGACGAAGTGCGATCGGAACGATCACCAGTCCAAGCTTTAAAGTATTTAGCGGGGGTCGATTTGCTCGCAGTTTCTGCTGGTGACTTAAAGTTGACGTTCTGGTCCTCGACACTACTGACAGCGTGTAGCTCCAGTGCTATGGAAACACCTCGACCGATGGCTATTGTCCACACTCCACGTCCTCAACGAGTTTTGGAATGGAGCCCAAGTACACAACAACTTTTCTCCATTTCAGCAGATTTGATGATCTCTGTGTGGCATGTGACTAGAGCCCAGACTGTCATTGTAAATGCTAATGCAAAGACTCGAGGGGAATCGAGCGATGGTACTTGTGAAGTGCGTCTTGTGACTACGTTAAAGAAACACACGGATCTACTGCAGGACTTGCTCATTCTCAACGACGACATGCTCCTATCCTGCGGAATGGACAATATCATCTACTTCTGGGACACACATACTTTGCAAACTCGCGCTTCTCGTCAAGGTCATCGTCGTGGTGTACGCTTAATGGTAAAATTATCGTCACAAGTTTTTATGAGCGCAGGGTTTGAGTGTGAAGTCTTCGGATGGGAGATTTCGGCTTTGGCTACTACTCCAGTTTTCAAACTTTCAGGTCACAGCTCGCCTGTGTGCTGCATTCAACTTATTCCGTCTAATGCATTTGCTGCAGCGTCGGCTCTTATGAAAAACACGAAGTCAGGAGTTTCAAGCACAAGAATGCTAGCTGATCAATGTATCACCGTAGACGATGAAGGTTGGTTCCGATGGTGGACACTGGCCAATGTTCTATCAGTTGAAAGCACTGACGCAGAATTGAGCAGCAGTCGACGATGTCTACAAGTTTTCAGGCTTGGCAGCGATCTTAGTCGATGTCCATGGCGAGCTCACTCGTTGGCGGTTCTCAACAACGGTCAAAATTTGCTTGTCGCTGGAGTGCACAAAGTCAAACTGCTTCGGCGTGTTCGCATCAAGCCACGTGTACTTGCGGCAAGTGCAGTATTGTATAACGAGGCATCTCTTACAATTGCAACTGCTACCGATCGAGAAGTTCGTGTTTGGGATGCTGCATCTGGTTCACTACTTCGTTCATATCGAAACCTCGTCGGTGCAGACATCACATGTGTAGATTTGGACTCTCGTCAACGAAAAATTATCGTAGGAGCACAGAATGGAGAGCTTGCAGTAGTCAACTATCTAAACGGAGCTGTGCTCGGACGATGGACACCCCACGGGCAGCAGGTGTCAGCTTTGCTCTACTGCAATGAGGATCATACAGTTCTCACAGCCTCATGGGATCGCTCATTACGCCTTTATGATGATGATGCACCAAAAGCTGGAGGAATTGTAGCTCGGAATGTGTTGTTACGCTGCATTACCGACGCTCATGAGACTGATATCAAGTGTCTTGCATACTGTCATGCGTTAAGCCTGGTGGCCAGCGGTGGCACTGACGGTGCTATCAAAATATGGGACTACATTTACTTTCTTCTGGAGGATACATGCATGCCACCACCACCAACGAGTACCTTGTCATTTAATGCTTCCTCGGATGCCCACAGAGTACTCAATTCGCACACAACCAGCGAAGTGAACGTTCTCGAGTTCATTGAGCCGTATCCATTGCTTCTATCTGGTCATGAAAGCGGTCAAGTGTGTGTGTGGAGTCTAACACCTTCAAAACCAACGGTGCTTCTCCTGTGCTTCTACCCATTTCACATGACCCCAGTCCAGCCATTGGTACCTGTTGAAATATCACCAGCTTCTTCAACTGATGAAGAATCAACATCACTAGTAGATGAAAAGACTGATGTATCGGTGAGTTGCGATGCTGTGCAAAATGAAGATAATTCTGCAGTGGAGGCAACACCAGTACTTGAAACAACTCCACCACCTCTATCGTCACCTTTGACATTTGCGAAGATAAATAGTGCCGTCACTAGCTGTCGAACATTTTACGATGAAACTGGAGGTGAAGAACTCGCGGCAGGAATTGACCGAGGTAGATTCCTCTTGTTCGTTGCGAGTTTCTACGGTGAGTTGATTGTATGTGATATTTCCAAAGTCATTACTGGTGCACATGTTCGAGCCTTTCGTGAGGAGAACATGCCATCACGACAGGATAGATCGTATAATCCACGTCGACGTTTTCTCAGACAAGGCAAGAATGCCAAGCGATTACGAAATAAACACGTGGAAAACCACTCAGGAGATCATCCCGAGTCGAAACAGCTTCATGTGGAGGAATCGGATGTGGTTTGTACACATCGATGGACTGCTCATCGTGGAAATGTGCGATGTTTGCAAATTGTTGCTGAGCCTCGTGGTGTCTTGACTTGCGGAAGTGACAAAGGAGTCTACGTTTGGGATTTCCAAGGTAGAAAAATGGGTACTTTAGCGACAGGTATGACTCCTTCACCACCACAACCAAGTACTGGAAATGCGACCAATGCTGTGACTTCTGCAGTAGATTGCAATAGCGTTTGGCAATGGGAAGCTGACGTAGCGGGTGCTGCAGCAGTCAAACGTAAGCAAGCGGAGCAAATTTGGGACGAGTTGAAAGTTACCAAGCTCAAAGCAATGACATTGAGACAGCAATTCACAATGGTGTCTAACCGAGCTCGTAAACGAAGCACAATAGCCAGTAGTGCGAGCGTACCAATTCTCAGTCAATCCTCACGAAACTCGAGCACTCAAGAAATCACTACTAGCGTATCGACAAGTGCAATTGAACTGGTTTCTCATCAGAAGGATAATAGTATCGATACTACACCAGAAGAAGAGCAACCTGAGGACAACGAAGTCGTTGTAGATCATACACAGCGGCTATTTGATCAGCTCCAGGGGAAAACTACATGGAAAAAGAGTGATCTACAGTTGGCACGACAAGCAGCATGGGAAAAGGAACGCGTCAAGTTTCAGCAGCGCATGAAGATAATCATGAAGCAGAAGGCAAAGAAGAGAAAGGAAGAGGAACGGACTACTTCCGAAGGGAACCAATATGAGGAACTTCAAAGTTCTGCTCACGGAGGTGTCAACGACTCACTTGGCAAGCTAGATGTATTGGGAGCCGGTAGGGATGCTGATGATCCAGATATGCTCGTACCAACATTGCAAAACCCAGTTCAGGAGCTTCCATTCGCAGACAAAGACAACTGGGCTGTTGGTAGTTTGAACCGGGAGAAACAAATGTATGAAAACTTTCATCGCGAAAACGTACGTCGCAGTAATAAGCAAATTGCTGGAAGTAGTGGACTACTCCGACAAAAAAGACTGGAAAACTCGTTGGCGACAATGGATTTGACGCCATCCGCTTTCCTACTTGAAAAACTCGGTGTAAGTTGCATTATTCGTGAGAACGTGAACCAGCAGGAATGCCCAGGCCGACGTAAATTAACCAAGAAGCCACCTCGTCCAAAACGAATTGCAGCGCTCTCAAGAGCCCATTCTTTAGCTGCTTTGCCGGATCCACCAAACGTACGCCGTAACCAGGTCAATCAAATATTGGCTTCGAGCTTCAGCACGAGCGTACTCCCACGACGTAGTCTCCTCTCAACATTGTGTAAGCACTATGACGGGTTACTTGGAGAAAATCATTCCAACAACAACGAACCAAGTCTAGTCTCGACATCTTCCGGTCCGGGCAGTCCTGTTGTCGATAAAGAAAGTTTGACACTAAGAGATCCAGCTAGCTCGGGTATTGAGGATCAGCACTCAATGAGTCCTGCTTTCAACAATACAGGCGACGAAGCAGAAAAACAAACTAGTCCAAAACCTCGTCGGCATCCAAAATCCGCCCTTACTGCAGCAGAGCGCGGTCCAAAGCTTCGTCAAACCACACCTTCATCCAGCTCAGCTGGAGCTGTTCGTACTGCGCACCAAATGAAAGTAGAGCCATCCGAGACGCAGCCACAGTCACCCAAGCTCCGATCACCTAAGAAAGAGCTTAAATCAGAGAAGAAGGTGCGTATTCGCTCGGATGCAGCACTCATGCGGCAGGAACGCTTCGGTCCTTACTCACGTGACGACGTCGTCAACGTGTACCGGACGTTCCGCAAGTTGGATCAAGACCAAAGTGGCGCTGTCACTCTACGTGAAATTGTAGAAGGTAGTGGACTCTTTTCCGGGACGCATATGCAAGACAACATTGGTAGCATCTTCAGCAGCATCGACAAGGATCAAAGTGGTCTCATTGACCTCGCCGAGCTTTGTAGTGTTGTGTTTGGAGATGCTTCTCCTGAAGTACTTGAGGATATTCTACGTCTGTGCAGACTATTAGAGACTGTCGAGAAGAATCGACGCGTACGGAAGAAGACACTGACGGGCGATCAGATACAGGAACTCCAACAACTCTTCAAGGTTGGTCATGTTGAAGTTGCCTTTTTCACACGTCACAGATTTGACTTACCTTGTCATAGCTCTATGATACAGACAACAATGGAGACATTGATGCGAGTGAGTTGTACGAGGCACTACGCTACAATGAACGGTTCTACGAGAGCGATCGTCGTGGGTCTACAGAACTGACGAAGGACGATGTTGTACGCATTATCTCATCTTTCGACGTGAATGCCAATGCAACGCTCGATTTACAAGAGTTCATTGAGCTCTTTCGTGAAGATGCCTAGGATAATGTGCATTGTAAGTGTAGATGTCGATAAATGAACATGTTTGCAACCTTATCAGTTGGCAGGACTGGGTCTGCACATCTTGAAAGATGTTGGTGAGGCTATGAACGTGACGTCTGGTCCTGACCAAAGCCTTATTGGTGGTGGAACTTGTAGACGTCTAAGCATCTGCGGCATCCCATCAGGTGGCTCCATTGTGCCATTTGACATCCAGAGCCCAAGCCTCCACTATGCGCAACATCTCGGTTCTCCGTCGTCTCAAACTTTTCACGTCCAAGTCTTTCGTGACTCGCTCCTTCACTTCGTCCAGTTCAACAGCGGAACTCAATGTACCAGAGTCTCAGATCGGTTCTGTTGACCTGCTAGCTTCTGTGGGGAACACGCCTTTGCTTGAGCTCACGACACTATCTAAGCTCACTGGCTGCAAGCTTCTCGCCAAAGCAGAATATACCAATCCAAGTGGAAGCATTAAAGACCGTGTGGCCAAGTCATTGATCCTAGATGCTGAAGAGCGTGGTCTGATCAAGCCAGGAGGAACCATCATTGAGGCTACTGGAGGCAGTACAGGTGTGTCTCTCGCTCTTCTTGGTGCTTCTCGTGGTTACAAGACACTATTGACTATGCCGGACATCACGGCGAAGGAAAAGGTGCAAATGATGAAGACTATGGGCGCTCAAGTTCACATCTTACCCACCACGTCGATGTCGGACAAG